>JAGFZM010001651.1:591850-606546 GCA_017657215.1 Limnothrissa miodon
ATTCAATTCAGTGTGCTCATTTTCTGTCCATTTGATATGAGGTCTTGCTATCTCATGACTGTTATTAATGAGACACCCAAGTGTGATGATAATAAGGTGCCTGCCATGAACTCCTAAACTTAAACATGAACAAATACAGGCTTTGGGATATGCACATAAAACACTCAAACTCACACAAGCACATTTTTGTATGTAAGCACTTTTTGTTTTTGTCTTTTTGCTGTTCTTTGACATCTTTCTACAATGCCTCGCTAAACAAATACAATGAAAGTATTTCTATTCCTTTCATTCATATTTCTATTCATCCTCAACATTTCCTGGCATTTAGCACTTAGCACTAACATATTGCCCAGTTAGTCCATATAGAGTTGAGTTGTGCTCCTACCCAGTCAATAAATGTACAAAGGAATGACCATAATGCTCCCGTCCTCCTCGCTCCTCAGACCTCGGGGATGATTTTGCATCCACTGTGGTCCCACGCAGTCATCTCCTCAGCGCCCCCTTCAGTCCGCAGGTGCAAAAGCAGTTCTCGCGCTACTACAACGAATTTGAGGAGCTTCAGATGCTGGGGAAAGGTGCCTTCGGTGCGGTCATCAAGGTAGTAACTAAACTAACATCACTGTGTGATGACCACTGGACATGGAAGCTGATGTAGCCATACTAAAGTATGGGATTACAACAGAGATACCCAGAAAGACCTAAATAACACAAAATGTTTTCCCTCTCTTTCTTTCTCTCTTTCACTCTGCGACCACACTTTTAGGTGCAGAACAATCTGGACGGTTGCTACTATGCGGTTAAGCGTATCCAGGTCAACCCGGCGAGTCGGCAGTTCCGGCGAATCAAGGGCGAGGTGACGCTGCTGTCCCGCCTCAACCATGAGAACATCGTCCGCTACTACAACGCCTGGATCGAGCGCCATGAGATGCCCGCCACTGGGGTGATCAGCAGCAGCAGTGAAACCGAGAGCTCCCCACAGACCCCCCCTAAGAAGGGGGACGGAGGTGGTGTAAGTGCCCCCCTGGGCCTGGGGATCTCCAATGGCAGGGCTGGCCCCCGGCTGAACGAGCTGGGCCTGCCGGAGGTGGATGTGGAGGATGCAGCCCCCCCGCCAGCACTGGCTAGCTCAGTGGAGTGGAGCACCTCCATCGAGAGGTCATCCAGTGCCAAGTGCAGCGGCCAGGAGTCCAGCAGCAGCGGCGATGAGGAGGAGGAGGCCGATGTCTTTGGGCCGTCGTTTCTGTGAGAATACTGGATGATATTGAGGGGATGGGGTGGGGGGGGGGGGGTATTTATTTTTGAAAACTAACTTGCATACAGTTAAGGCAAACAGCTTTTATTACCATTAACTTCTTGTCTACATATGTACCATATACAGTATGTGCACATTTTCTCAGGTTGGTTTGCACATGCTCATCTTTAACATTTGTCTTTAATTCCAGTACATCTGATGGGGACTCGGAAAGTGACATCATCTTTGAGAATGGGGATGACAGCGATAACAACTTCTCCCCCGTGAGTCCTCCCATCTAGCGTTCTAGTGCCGCTTCTTGTGAATGCCTCTTGTTTTTAGCTCGCTGTAGACAGAAAAATCTTTTACCCGTTCTGTTTGCCAGGAGGAGCCTAGTAAGAGGGGAGGGGCCGTGGAGACCACCGAGAGCTCTGAAGCAGAGAAGACTCCGCTCATAGCCCACTATCTCTACATCCAAGTGAGGAACATACATTTGCTCTACGAGCGAGCTGAAGCTTTGCTAGTTAAGCTTGGCATGCATTGTGAAGCACTTGAACTCCAAGAATGGAGGTTGATATAACCTGTACATATTTTGTTTTTGTGGTCACACATGTATTTGTCAACAATGACGGACAGACTAAAATCATACGCCAGCTAGTCTACAAATATTGTAAGCCTCTACATAATTCATCTAAGCCATTAGGGCAGATTGTATAGGCGAAAATAATAACAAGTTCTGCCTTGTGAATCAGAATTTTCACAAATCAAGTCTGTATTATTAGCTATGTGTTGTTGGCTTCACTTCAATAGTCCTAATGAGTTGCTATATGTACACTAATTTAAGATGTATGTGATTTATCTTTGTGTTTATTGTGTCTATGTGAGCTTGTACTGCGGGGCTGCTCCACCAGGGGGCAATGTTGTCCAGCAGTAACATGCTGATGAGGCTTCTCCCCCTGTCTTTGATCAGATGGAGTATTGTGAGAAGAGCACGCTGCGTGACACCATCGACCAGGGCCTGCACCTGGACTGCAGCCGCCTGTGGAGGCTTTTCAGGGAGATCCTGGATGGCCTGGCCTACATCCATGAGCAGGTTTGCCGCTGCTCACCATGCCAACCGTCCATGTATTGAGCTTGATGGAAATCAAGCGGCTGTGTGTGAAAATGAGAGAAGGGGAACTGAGTGTGTCAGGCAGATGGAATGAGAGAGAAGCGTGAATAAACACAAGCGGGATATGATTAGAAATCGAGGCCTGCGGTTGGAAAAAAAGCATGCGTGTCAAACCCCAGCCGGTCATAACACATTAGTGTCGCAGGGCCTCCAGGGCAAGAGAGCAAGACCGAGTGTGAGTGATCGCCGCCAAGCTCTTTTCAGGAACTCGGCATGGGGATGGATAAACACAGACCCGGGTTAGCAGTTTCCTCTCATTCATCCAAAAAGGGAAAAAAAACACAAAAAAAACGCCTCGTCCAGTCAGGGATTGGCCAGGCTGTAAAGGAACAGATTGGCCCCTGGAGACAGCAAACATCACCCTGACGCTGTGGGGCAGATCTGAGTCCCATGATGATGGACATGTGATGGGCATGTGCCTCAGACTCAGAAATCAATCTCTCTCTCTCTCTCTCTCTCTCTCTCTCTCTCTGTCTGCAGGGAATGATCCACCGTGACCTGAAACCAGTCAATATTTTCCTGGACTCCCAGGATCACGTCAAGATTGGTGACTTCGGGCTGGCCACCGACCATCCAGCTAATGTGGTGTGTAGGAATGATGAAACGGCTCTAAAGCTGTGTGTGCTGGGTGCCTTATTCATTATTGTTTGTGTAAGGTCACACTCAGAGTGTCCGCCGGTGAAGCTCCTGAAGAAATGCCTCAAAGTGGAGGTTTGAGACGCACAGCAAAACGGCTTTCTTGTTTTGAAAAATCATAGCAATAGAAATGAAAGATATGATTGCATTCGTGAAACTTTTTTTCTCATAATTTCTCACGGTCCCCTTCTTTGCAATGGGGATGGTGTGGTGCTCATACTTAACACATGGTCACAATTTACATCTAAGCAAAGTGCCGTGGGCAGACCCATAAGCAATTTCCACCAATCACCACTCTGCTTTAGGTGCACCAAAGGGTACTACAGTGATTAGTGTTTGTGTGCTGTTGGCCTGTAAAAACATGAAGGTTTTCAGTAACACTATTCATCTTTGTCTTCACTGTTGTTCTCATTTGTGTTTCAAGTCTTAATGGGCCAAAGCACTCACATGTGCTGTGTTTGGTCTCTCTAGGCCGCAGGCAAGCTAGAGGTGGAGGAGAGCAGCTCAGGCCTGGTCCTGAAGCCAGACCCTACAGGTGAGTGGGTGCCAGGTCCCTACTGTGCTCCACTCTTCTCCCTTGGTTTTATCTGAAGCATTCTGGGCTTATCTACCACCGTACAGGCCTGCTGGTACCCCAACTTGTTTGGATCTGATTGGTGCTTTCTCTTTAGAATCCTTGAGGAAGGACTTGTTTCTTCTTCTAGACTGCTTCTTAAAGTATATTGTAAAAAAATGGAACTGCAGAAATACAGATGATGGATTGAAAGAATTGGAGAATGCACACAAAGAGCCTCAGAATGTTTTCAGTCATGTTTATTTGCTGAGCTGAGCTGAAAACTTAAGGTTGTTTATGAGCCTTGCATGTAGTGGAACAGCAGAGCCCAGCTCTTCTGCCTGCTACTTAAATTGATTCCCCAAAAGAACCTGGCCTCTCTGAGTGCATATTGTGATGAAACTCTGTAAAGCTCCATTTGTCTGCAGAGACAAACATTGCTCAGTGATGGCAACCACAATAAATGAGAGAGATTTGCTGTTGTGGAGAACTGTGCCGTTTTTGGTAATTGTTGTGGTTGTTTTTGTTTAAATTAATTGACTGCATTGTTGGTGAAGATACTCATCCATCCATAGTTGTCACAACGTTTAATTATAAGCAACTGGATTTATTCAAGCTCCAAAAGAAGTCTGTTGCCTATAACTGAGCACTATGGTGACTGCATTGTCCTTTCCACCAAAAATTGTCCACATGTAACGCATTGAAAACCAGTTAGTTTGCAAGGTCATGCTCAGATCACGTAGCACTGAATAAATAGCCCTTTAGGGAAACCAAAACCCTGACTTTTTGGTTGGAAACAAATAACTCAACTGAAGGCAGAGTGGTGATGTAAATATGTGTTCTTTTGAATATCTGAGAATTGGAGCCTCTTATTTTCATCTCTCTTTTCATGACTTCACCTCAGCAAATGCCTCAGTGGAAGTTGGAGTTTACCACCAATCCATTTGCTCAAAAACTACGTTCCAGTTGACATTTTGCTCAAAAAAGACATTCCAGTTGACAGCTTTGTTTGTTTTGTTTGTAGATATTTGTTAACAATGCCTACTTGTTATGTTAACCCTCATTATGTACACATTGACAGCATTGATGTTATCCCAAGCTTCCACATCCTCTGTCTCCAAATATCCAACCTAGGAGAAACAACCAAATGTGTCTCAGTAAAACATTTTCATTGATCATGTGTGCCTGTAAAAGATGAGAGGATGTAGAGACTTGTGTACAAACTGTGTTTTGTTAACATTTGCCTCGTTTTTTTTCCCTCCTCCTCCTCCATGCCATAGGGAACCTCACTGGCATGGTTGGCACTGCCCTGTATGTGAGCCCAGAAGTGCAGGGAAACACTAAAGCCACATACAACCAGGTAGGAAACGCACATCTCATTCAGTTCAATGTAACAAAACAAAACAAAACAATACAATACAATACAACAATACAAATATTTGACTATCAGATGTGACAAGCAGGGAATAGTGGTTGGGGACGGTCAAAATGCAAGAGAAGGAAATTGTTTTTTGACAGAAAATAAACAAACCAATCGGTTAGAGTAGCGGGAGATTGAAGAGAGGTTCATGCTAAGTAAGAAACCATTGCACTGACATCGCCGACATGAATGGCTTCCTGACCACAAGGGCCCCTGCACAGTGCAGTGTAAATGTGTTTTCATCCTGCTGTGGCTTGGAAAAAAGGTTCATTATTTGGCCCGCAATGCTTTTATGTGGCCATATGTGGTCTGCAGGAACGCTAAAGATGTCCGAGTCACCCAGAGAGGTCTGCTCCTGTCGGGAGAATGTGGAAAAGATTTTTTCTCTCTTTTTTGCTTTTATTTTGAAGAGGGATTGAGGTTTCTTTCTTCCTGTGTCTGTGTGTGTGTGTGTGTGTCTGTGTGTGTGTGTGTGTGTGTATGTGCGCCTCATCACAGAAAGTCGATCTCTTCAGCCTTGGGATAATCCTTTTTGAGATGTCCTATAGACCCATGACCACAGCCTCGGAGCGGATTTCAGTATTGAGCAAGCTGAGAATGGTAGGATCACACACACATGCACACAAATACACAGATGCAGCCACAGAAACAAAGACACACACACACACACACACACACACACACAAATATACATATGCAGCCACAGGATGAATCAATGCAATTGAAGAAAGGCAAATACACACACACACACACACACACACACACACTGCAGTATCAGTTTCTTTGTAATAACATTCTTGCGTGGTGCGGCGTAGTGAACAAAACCGAGAGGAGTGGAGTGGAGTGAAAGGTGAGAGTAAGCACGTGCTGCGTGTGCATATTGGATCATGTCATCTAACACTAGTGCCAGTGCTCCTGGCTGCCTTTGACCTTTGACCTTCCACTGATGGAACACTCCAGTGCTGGATTGGAGCCGCTTTTGAAATAGCGTGGCTTGTCCAAGGCCAATCTAAGTTCACCATTTCTTTTGCTTGCCTTTTTTGTAGGAGTCTGTTGAGTTCCCAGAGGACTTTTTGCAGTATGAGAGTGGAACTCAGGTGAGATTTCTAGACTACTGTGATTTCTTTGTGATGAAGCATCATCATCTAGTATATGACTGCCATAAAAATGTATCCATGTTGTAAACAATTAATAACTACACCGTAAACTTTTTTGTATGGAAAACTATTAATGCTTTCCTGTAGCATATACTGTTCTCTCAGTGTTGCATTGTGAACTTTGACCCTGTTGGTGCCGACCTTTCAGTGATGCTGGCTTACTTTTCTTGGTATGTTCCCTGCAGCCTCTATTAGTGACATTCAAAGTGGCCATTTTGTATGGATGGTCATAAAAAGCCAAAGCTAAGTGTTGGGTCCGAAGACTCAGCGGTAGTCATGTGTAACCCATTTCACCTGTTCCCCTAGTTCTCCCATCCACGTTCTGTCAGCTCGTTCCATTTTGCAGAGGATCTAAACTGTGTTCTGCTGTGGCCTGTCCCTGCAGAGGCTGGTGATTGTGTGGCTGCTGAACCACGATCCGGCTCTGCGTCCCACAGCGCAGGAGCTGCTGAAGAGTGAGCTGCTGCCCCCACCGCAGATGGAGGAGTCCGAGCTGCACGAGGTACTGCAGCACACCATGGCCAACGTCAACGGAAAGGCCTACCGCACCATGGTCAGCCAGCTCTTCTCCCAGAGCACCTCTTTAGTCATGGACTACACCTACGACATCGACATCCACAAGGTACCTGCTGCCACTCCCCACGCCCATTTGCATGAGCATCATTGGGTTTATTTCAGCTATCATATACATTGCCAAGGTTTTGTCACCCCATAAAAAAAAAAACGCACTGTGCTTAAGTGTGGGCACTCTAAGAGTTCCAACGCCTCATATTCTTTCTTAAAGGGTTTAGACTTAGGCAGCTTGTTACAGCCCACAATGCAGGAGAAGGCTTCAAGAAGATAGCAAGGCATTGTCAGTTTGCAGTTTCCCCAGTGAGAAATGTCAACAAGATGGCAATTCAGGAGAACTGTGGAGGTTCATGAATGGTGGTACATTGTCCTGCAACACCTTCATCGAAGTGACCTTACTGGTGTCCCTATCATAAATTACAACCTCAGAAGTATACCACAGAACATCCACAGAAGCCTGTGGACTGATAAAGTTCAAATAGAGCTCTTTGGTCACAATCAACAAAGACATATTTGGAGAAAAAAAAGGAGTAGCATGAGAAGAGCATCTTGCTCACTATTAAAGTTAAGGATCTATCATGCTTTTGGGGTTGTGTTGCAGCCAGTGGCACAGCATACATTGCACGCCTGGTGGGGAAAAATGAATTCTGTTAAATGCCAGCAAATTCTGGAAGCAAATATCACACCATCTGTAAAACAGCTGAAAGCTGAAATGATGGATTCTATAGCAGAACAATGGTCCTACATAACTTGAATTTTGTTGGTTGATCTTCAAAGAGCTGTGCATGCAAGATGACAAAAGAATATGACAGAAATAGAAGACTTTTGTAAAAAAAAAAGAACCGAAAGCCCTAGCTGTCTATAATAGCTGTCATATCTGCCCGAGGAGGTGCTACTAAGTACTAAGTACTTTGCAGAGTGCATTAGTGATGTTATGCTAAAATATTGTGCATTTGATCCATATCCTAGAGAGACAGTGTTTACATCTTCTAAATAAAAAAATGACCTTAACATGTTTTTTTTTATTAGGGCTGCCTGTTGTTGGGCTGCCACTGTATATAGTGTCTAGATACAGTGAGTGGCATTGTATTTAAACTTGGTTTAATGGTGCTGGTATATGTGTGAGTGTGGTACTGTATATGTGTGAGTGTGTGTTGAATGCTCTATATTCAGAGGCGTGAAGTACATGTCCTGTAGTTTACAAAGCGCACGTCATAGGCAGAGAGACTTTGTTTTGAAATGTCACTATAGTATTTTCTGACATTTAGTTAGAAGTAGAGTTAAGAAATCTCTGTCTATAAGGAGTCAATGCTGAAAGCTCTGACTAATGACCTTTAGCATAGTGTGAAGGACAAAAAGGAGTCTATTAATAGTAGTCACCTTGTGCTTTACCTGCAGCGTTAGCCTCGCTCTCACGGCTTCACACTCACAGCCTTTTAAAGATGAGATTTTCCCACAACCCCGCAGGCCTGTGAGGGCACGCAGATAATGAGGAGCTGGCACTGGGCTCCACACGCTCCATCAGCCTATTGACATTTGGGGAATAAGTCAGTCAGTCATAACTCCACCATTTCTAGCAATAATGGAAAAACTCAGAAAAAAAACTGCTGAGGATCATCAAAGTTATTTCAGCTTACTAGAGAGGGATATTGATACGCAGATATGCAGGAACCTGTTTGACATTGGCAGTAGTTTTGCATCACCTGGCAGATCTCCAAGGAGGCTTACCATATTCGAACCAAATGCCTAAAAAAACATTCCTTCCTTTAGGGTCTGTCTGTGCGATGACACCACCACACAGGTGGTTTGATTGATTAGGTAGGAATCGCAGTGCATGAAGCGTTGGCTGTGTACAGACACCAGATTTCTTTCTTTACAGTTTACTTGCAGTGGAGAAGTACTGAGTTTTAAAAAGAGATGTTTTAGAATTTGAGAAATGAAAGTGTCCCCACCCTAAATCATTCTTATGTTGTCCCTTGGACATTTGGAAAGTTTGGGTCAGAAAGAAACGTGTGTGTTCTTGACTTTTAACATTTACTTGGCCTCCTCCACTGAAAATGTAAAATTCCAGTGTGACCGTTCAATCAGTGTTATTTTATTGGCTCTCCTTTGTGCAATATTTTGCATCGTTTCGCAAGTTGTTCCCATATTTATATTAATATTACAATGTAGCACTGGCTTACTTGCAACAGCTCAAAAGGTGCTTTAATGGGGCTGTTACTTGGATTAAGCCTTTAGCCTAGTGGTGTTTGTCTTTCTAGCTGTAACGTACACACACTGATTGCTGGGAGAATTCTTGTTCCTTTTTTGTTTAGAGTAAGGTCCTGGAAACGCTTAGTTTCAAGGGCCAGGTAGCCCTTCTTATGCCCAAAGAGAACTGGGACACCCACTCACCTTGCATCAAAAATGACAGAATGGGCTCCAATATTGGCTAGAAGAGTAGAAATGGAGCATATTCCTTCATTCATCCTTTGGGAAAACAATGTGCTGAGGTGACCTTTAGGTCTTTAGTCAGACAGGCTGCTTTGCTTATTTTATTTGAATAGACTTGATTCTGCCATTGTTTCCTTTTCCTCTGTGGCCAGTAAATGCTCTGTAAATACAATACTTGCTAAGTTTTTACACAAGAACTGATGACGGGGTATGTTTTCCAGTAGTGGGTTGCCCCACAGTTTTAGCCCTTCAGCCTCTGGGGGGCGCTGTAAAGCCTCGCGCCGTAAAGCTTGACGTGTCTTCATCTGGGATGCATAATGCCGGCTGTGTTTGCCCTTCATCAATGGCTCTCTGTTTGTGTGTAATCCACTCTCCCATCCCTTCCTCCTCTGCCTCCCTCCCTCTCCTTCCTTCTTTTTTTTCTCCCACTCCAGGGCAGTTTTAATTTCAACAGCGCCAAACTGCAACAGTATGTGTACGAAACAATCACCAGAATCTTCAGAAAGCACGGTGAGTCACGCCGCAGTGTGTGAGCCAGCACTCCAGGAAATCCATTCATGTTTGAAAAACTCTGGCCCCATTTTCCCTGCGCACCCTTCACCACTAACCCCCCACCCCCAACATACACACACTCACACACCTCCTCCTGCTCCACTACCTCAGCCTTAGTCACACACGGACTGCTTTTTCTCTCCTGGGTCGTGCCATCCATGTCCCAGGCCACACGAACACCAAACACCAGGCAGAGACAGAAATATTAGCCCAGGAAGCCAACGTGGAGTAGGGGGGGTTTGTGGCTGGGGCCTCTGGCATGATTATGGATGGATGGGGCTGAGAGCTGTTTGCAGCCTTTTGTGTGTATGGAGGTTATATGGAAGGGGAAGCCACAGCCACCCATCATAGAAAGAGAGAGAGAGAGAGAAGATGGATTAAGACAAAAAGGGAAGGAGTGAGAATGATGAAGGGAAGGTGGGAGAAAGCGAGCGAGTGTGTGTGTGTGTGGCAGGGTAGGCGGTAGGATGTAGAGAGTGGGGCACGCTGAGAGAGAGGGAGACAAAACTGGAATAGAGAGAGTCAGTAATGGGGGGGAAATGTTGTGTTAGCTCAGGCACACATGCCTTTATTTATAGAGTGAAATACAAGCACTGGTATTCTATTCTTCTTTTCATGGAACAAATTGCTGCTTTTGTTAACATGCACCCCTTTTTGCTCTGTGCTGTGCTTAGTCTGTTGCATTGACCTTTACCAATAGATAGTAACAACTTGTGACTCCTCTCACACACACACACACACACACACACACACACACACACACACACAGGTGCTGTGCGGCTCCAGACGCCACTGCTGTTTCCTAGGAACCGGACGCTATATGAGGGATGTGAGCTGGCGTGTTTCATGGACCACAGTGGCATGCTGGTCACGCTGCCCTATGACCTGCGGGTATGGATGACACACCGCAACAGTCACAACACACAGGAAGCACCTCTAGACACAGATGCAACCGAGAAAGTTTGTCTGAGTTACAAACACAGCATTAGGGGGTCATCTGCTACTCTACTAACACACCAGACAGAAAATGAACAGTTTCATAAAATAAAAGTCCTGCCATGGATTTGCTCTGTGTGAAATTGCCACTCAGTCAGTCACTTGATTTCAGTACAGTAAGTAGCTTAACTCAATGCAAAGGCGTGCCCATTAGAAATCTGTAGTAGGACTTTTACTTTTTGAAGCTGGACTTTTTATGTCTTTAACTGTTACATACTTGACAGAATCGGATGTGAATTCTGTGTCAGTGTAATGATTAGTAGTTAAGGATGCGTAACACCCCTTGCTTTTACAAGACGTTTTCTTACACTCACATTACTGGTAGGAACTAAATTCCATCCCAGTGAGGCATTAAACATGTGTGAACACAGTTGAGGAGGTGAATGCCACTGCACAAACTCTCTGCTCCGCGTCACAGCCACCCTGCTCTTGGCTCGGATGTTCGTTAAAGCGTGACAAGCTATTGTATACATTTGATCTTCACCTCTGACGGGTGTCTCCACAGACATGTTACTCACATTCAGTGTGTGTGTGTGTGTCCCTCTGCAGCTGTCTTTCGCAAGATTCGTGGCTCGGAACAACATTTCCCATTTGAAAAGGTAATTACCCGTGCTGTTGCGCAGCTTTCACCACCACTCTGTAATTTTCTGAAGAAGAACACAGGAGTCCAAATGTAGCCTGATAAAGAATTCTCCTGTAGGTTTTAAAACAAAACCATATTTGACGGCTGTAAGAAAACTGTGACACATTTTAGATTTAGAAACAGTCCAGGCTCCTTTCACTTGTTCAGGCTTGAATGTGAAATGTACCCCTGAAGTCAGTTTTTAGCCTTTTCTCCTGTTAGGTAGCAGAATAGGTCCTCCAACCCCACACCCCTCTTCTGCGCCTGTTTAATCACTAATACAGATGCCTCTTTTTCCCCCTGAGAGTATACACAGACTGTACAATATAGGGCAGGCACAATATTAGCATTAGCATTGTAGCCTGCTCACTTAAAGGCCCACTATGCAACATTTTTCATTTAATTAATCCGTTTCATACTGTTTAGGATGCTAAAATTAGTCATAACACAGCGAACGAACGGTGTAGAATGCGCCACCGTGGCCAATAGCGGTAGATACAGCACTTGCAATGTTCAGCAGCGCGGACCGCCTCCATTAGAATGCAGTGCAATACAATGCAATACAGCGGGCTTTAGAGGGAGCTTGTGAGAGAGAAAAACAGAATGTTGCTTAGCGCCGGTTTAATTGCCATATCTGAAATTGATTTTAAGGCTCTAGGTAGAGATAATGTATGCTAATTTGACTTTATAACTTCCTTATAACAAAACGAAACCATAAATTCAGCAAATAATTGAACATCTATGCACAATGTTGTCAAACAGGCACACACTCTCTTGATGCAAAGTGACTCTTTTTGACTCTAGTGTTTGCTTGTCGTCCTTGTGACAGGTACAGCATAGAACGTGTGTTTCGGCCCCGCAAGCTGGACCGCTCACACCCACGGGAGCTGCTGGAGTGTGCCTTTGACATTGTGGCCCCCATCACCAACACCTTGCTGCCCGACGCCGAGACCATCTACACCATCTCAGAAATCATCCACGAATTCAGTGCCCTGCAGGTAACACTGGCTTTGTCTGTGTGCTCTAATAGAGGACGTCTTATTGCACTCTGTTATATGTGGCCATGTAAAAGCATGTATGTGGGTGTCTTTGACTGTCTCTGTATAGAACAATATATTACACAGACAGATTTTGGGGCAATTTTGGGATGCATCAGCACAACTTTTTTTCGTATTCCGCCAAATTCATTCTAGTTACAGTAGATCTAGTTTTTGCTTATCAATTGATACCAATCTGATATCACCATTGAATTAATAGCCTAAACATGGCCTAAACTTGAACATTAGCCAAGCTGGCCACCACTTTCATAACCATTGAGTCACCTGTACTACACACCATAGTGAGTTTTTAATATTGTCCTGTATTTGCTGTGTGTCTCCCCTTTTGTCTCTGTGTGTGTGAACCTGTTTTTCGGTTTCTCACTAGACTGGGTCATTAGCTGGACATGCCGTCATCTGTTTGTCCTCACCCCGTGGCAGCTGCGTGAATGAACGTGAATGAATAGAGGGTGTGCTGCTACTAGCTGTTGGCTGCATGTGGTTTTAGTGCGTGGTGAAGCAGTGGAAAACTGACTGGAGGTGCCTTCATGCAGTGTAGTAGTGAACAGAGATGTTGCGATCATTGCAGAAGTTTGTGTAGACATGCATCTAGTCTGTGCTGGTGTTTACAGCAACTAAAATGTGTGGATGCTGGACTAGGGATTAGTACTATGGGATTTACAGTTTTTAATGTTTGCGTGAAGATCAAACTTCAAAGAAATCCTATGGAGTGATATGTTCCCTCTTCCTCAGTGAGCCCTGTGTGTGTGTGTGTGTGTGTGTGTGTGTGTGTGTGTGTTTCTCCCACTAAGAGAGCAGCAATTGACCCTGGAGCCATTAACTCCTCTGGCAGGGCCGACCCCGCAGAGAGCGTCCACCCCGCACGGCCTGTTCCAGTTCACTGCTCAGGATGTTTGAACAGCTGTAAAGCTCAATGCATGCACACCAGTGTCAGGGCCTTCATATGTCGGACAGGTGTTCTATGCATTGTTGTCATTGTGTGAGTGTGTGTGTCTGTGTGTGCGTTTGATTGTCATAGTTTTTTATTTCCGGTAAGAAAATTAGGCCACATAAGACATCATCTAATTTCATCTGATAGCATTGATGGTACTAAATTGAATACCACTTTAGCGGCTGCCCTGCGGTGAGTCAACTTTAAACGGGTTGATCACAAAACTGACAGAAAAATGGAGAGTTGGCTGCTTTAAACTCGTCTTTTGAGCAGTCTTGGACAACTTTTCACCCAACATTATTTAAACTCAGTAGGTCACTGAAATATTGTAATGTACAAATGGTTCAGGCCACTCTTTCCCACCATGACAATACAGCGGAAGCAAAACAAACATGCTCAGAGAAAGTCTGATAAATGTGGTCCTCTGGCCCAGGTTCTGGTTCCATTCCACCATACCAATGCAATACATTTACCAGACCCACAAGGGGATAGTTTGTGGTTATGTTTTTGACACATGTGGACAGGCCAGGACCTCTCTCAGGCCTGCCCATCAGTGGCCCAAGTGGGGAATGATCCGGCGCTATTAAAATATCTCCCCCATGCAGGAGTGGCCTAGCCTGGCTTCCACGACAAGGCTCACAGGAGCTTAGTCTAGCCATCCTACATTACTAAACGTCTTCTGGGAGGCGGGCTTAACCTGCGTCCATCAGATACCTCTGTACACTACTTGACGAATCTACAACCAACCAGACCACTCATTCCAATGACGTATGCGTAAGCTCATTTCTCATTGGTACCCACAGATTTGGGAAAAATAATTCCTCTAAATCGGCACAATGGCCATACTGACTTGCTCGCGAAATTTAATGTAGTGTCATAGGAAGCATGGGCGGGCCCAGGCTAGGAGTGCCCACCACAACTCCCCCAAACCCACGACAGCAATAAGTGATTCAGAAACAAACAGACAAGCAGCACCACCACCACAACACCCAAAGCCCACTCTCCATGTGTGTGTTTGATCTCTTTGCGCACATCTTCACTTAGATAAAGAGAATAAGAGGCAAAGCCACATGGTCCCCAAATTACAACCACAGCACATGCTTGCCAGCCTGATGTATGGCTCACTATATGTAGGGCCCCCAATTGGTCAAAAGAAAGAAAAAACTTAATATCCATTGGATCAAAATAAACATTTAAATAAAGTGGACACTGATTGGGTGAGGCAAATCCGCCTTCAGTATATAAACGTCAGACTAATGATATCTAGGCATATACAATGTGTGACCAAAAATATGACAGCGGTGCTCAAAAGCGCAAGGCGCAATGTGAGAAAGCTCATCGAGACAAAGTTCTTTTGAATATGGAT
>JAGFZM010001651.1:606646-611646 GCA_017657215.1 Limnothrissa miodon
TTATGCGTGGGCGAGGGGGGGCCTACAGCAACCTGTAGCCTAGGGGCCCCTGGCCATGTTGATTCGGCCCTCTACATGAACCATGTTATTACACACCCCAGCTGTTGTACCTGGGACACACTGACAAGGTTTGCCGGGTCAGCAGTCATTTTTTGACCTGGTTTTACAACTTACGATGAGCTGTTTTGCCTTTGTTTTGTCGTGGAGACAACCTGACAACGTTTCATCCCTCAAAACAGTTAGAGGTTCACAGGTTCAGCGTCTGACTTCAGAGAGTGGGAGAGACTGTTACACAGCACTTCCCTGGGGCAAAGCGTTATCCAAGCACACACACACACTTACACACACACTCTCACTCTCTCTCTCTCTCTCTCTCTCTCTCTCTCTCTCTCTCTCTCTCTCTCTCTCTCACACACACACACACACACACACACACACACACACACACACACACACGCACACCCCCCACAGGACACTGTTGAGTTACTGTGAATATCAGGGCAAATAGGCCAGGATGAACTGCCATAATGTGCTGTTTGGCTGGGCTGCGGTCCCCTCCTTGTGTAGGTGGTTTATAATCATTACCTGTTGTGCGCTGGGCCTGCGTGTGTGTGTGTATGTTTGCAGGAGAGGAACTACACAGTCTACCTGAACCACACCAGCCTGCTGAGGGCCATTCTGCTGCACAGCGGCGTGCCAGAGGACAAACTCATGCAGGCGACCAACATCCTGTGTGATGCCATGGTGAGAGCAGGCCCTGCCCGAGCTGTGCCCTTAAACTTCACAAAGGCACTAGTTCACTTCACGCCTCATTCAGCAGCTACTTCATCCAGTCACATTTAAGATTGAGTCTATTTGAGTTGGGGTTACATGAATGAATAAAATAATAGTTTTAGTTTAATGATTATGTTGAATGCTTTTCAGAAATGTACAAAAATATACCAGGTTAAGTGTTTACAGGCCATTCACACCAAGATAACTAAAAGTAAAACACTAACAAATAATTCATCCCCTTTCCTATCCCCTCACTCTGAATAGAGCTTCACCTTAGGGCTGGGTGATTAATCGAATAATCAAAGTTAATTGAATAATCGATCAAAATTCCCAAGTCAATTATTTCAATTACTTTCCCTTTAACAACAGTATCGCATGTGGAGTCACGTGAGCTTGCTCCGTTACATTACATTATTCTGCCGACATTTCAAGTATGAAGAGCTTAAATACTAGAGACAACTGAGCAACAAGAGCAGCTTGTACCAAAGAAGACATTGATGTTCAATAAATAATTATAGATAGTAGATAGTGTGTCTCCTTCAATTATTTTAAAATCAAGTAATGCACCCTTCATTCCAAAATCTCTCACTTGTAATATGGGAGCATATTTACTGCACAAAGCTTGTCAGTGAACTATGAGGGCAAAAATAAATAAAATGATTGTTTATTAATCGTAATCGAGATTTTGATTTTAGACCAAATTGGCCAGCCCTAGTAATGAGAATGAAGGCAGCACAGGGCTTGGGGAAATGACTGGATGTTAGTTTTGAGCCATTGGAGCTAGTTTGCTGCCTAGTGTGCTGTTAGTGTGGCTGATGTGTTCAGAGAATTGGCTCTGTGCACACGCAATCAGAGGGTGATCCTGGAGAGCTGAGGCAGAGGTGGAGACTGTCTTGTGACTCCCAGCGGTTTTTAGCATTCTCAAATGTTTTGAAACGTTTTAATGTTTTACATTTTTTTTATTTAAATTTTCATTGTGTATGAGAACTCTGGTTTGAGTTTGAGTCACCCCTTGATTCTCACACAGACTCTCACATGCGCAGAGGTGCCTATATACATACACACACACACACACACACACACACACACACACACACACACACACACATGCATGTTTGGGCTTGAACATGCACAGTACACATACACACTCTAATAGAGTCACACTTTCTGTGTTTCAGAGTGAGAAGCTCACAAAGCGAGAAGTGGAGGCCAAGTTCTTCAACTTATCCCTGTCCAACAACAGCGTGAGTCCCCTTTCTTCCTGTTCCAGCTTTGGTCCGATTCAGGCTCTCTCCACTGGACAGTAACTAGCGGCACAGAGTGTAGCCTAATGGCTTCCCCAGGAAAGGGTGAAGGGAAGTGTGTGTGTGTGTGTGTGTAGGCACCTCTGTGTGGCCTGCCAAGCGCAGTGAAATCATCGTATGTATGATGGCTGGACTGGCTTTCGTTCAGCCAGAGGTTCATCCAGGCATAGGGAGCAGGACCCGCATGTGAAATGAATGCTGCTCAGTAACAGCTGGAGTCACCTCCTTCCTCCGCCACCGAGCCTGCTGGGCTGAACTCCGCTGTTTCAGCTGGGGCAGTGGCTGCTCAAGTTCAAAATCGAGTTCCAAAAATACAAATCAGTAAAAACAGTTTTGAAGGCTTTAGTTTATTTCCTGAATAAAGTGAATGCCACAGGAGTTGATTCATGAATCATCCATACCGCCCTGTTAGAACTTCCTCTTATGAATTTGGTATATTTGAAACTATTCTGGATATACATTGATTGTATGTTAAAAGTAGCTCCAAGATCCACCAGCTGCTGTAACTAGACAAGAAAGTAGCCAGACTTTAGGTACAATTCCAGGTTAATGGAAGATGTTGTTGGCCATCACAGTTGATGTGATCCTCCCTAAATAAGACCATGATTACTGCCAGCATGGCCCACTAGAGCGGATGCAGACAGAACAAGCACCCAAGCACATATTACACCTTACAACAATATTACATCTCATCTCTATTCACGGGCCCCTCTCTTTTGGGTTTATATCCCCACTTCTGAGCATAAATGTCACAAGTGGTCACCCTAGCTAGCAAGTAGAGAGGTTAGATTCTCTGCTCATGCCAGAGTCCACCAGCAAGATTTCCCATCATTTTTCTCAGGCTCTGTTGTGTTGGGCTTGTGGTTACACAGTTCTGTTAACTGTTTTAAAATAAATCCAAGCTTAACAAAAAAATAAAACAATCAGGCAGGGAAGTTAACATGGGTTCTCCTGGGACCTTCTTTTAACGTGATCCGGCGGCACTCCTGAATGGTCCTCAACCCACTCCACGGTCCATGCCACTGCCTTCCTGCTGAGGGTCACCCCTGCCTTCCACTGCCTGATCCTGCATCTCTGGCTTCTTGGGTGGGCTGCCTTCAGCTTCACAGATGACCCTGACATGATTGATACAGCCTCCAACTGGCCCCTGACTTGACTGCGCCTAATGACATGGGACTATATCCTGGGATTCTAATGGGACTCCTATATTACTATATTTATAATGTGTACCTAATTGAATAATAGTGGACTAATCACCATCTGAGAGACTCTTGTGTTAAGCACTTTGTGACTTGCCTTTTGTAAAAATGCGCTATATAAATAAAATTGAATTGAATTGAATTGAATTGAATTGAATTAACATGATCCCAGTCAAGAGGGCAGTCGGAGGTATGGAGAAACGTTGAAAGTTTGTTTGGGATCAGTTGTTAGTAATCAGTCGTTAATTGCCCGACATGGTGTCTCCTCAGTTGCAGACTCTGTACAAGTTCATTGAGCAGAAGGGTGAACTGCGAGATCTGGTTCCCCTGCTGGACTCCCTGACCAAGCAGAAGACCGCCGTCACCCAGCTGGCCAAGCAGGGCCTCAAGGAGCTGGAGGAGCTCATCAGCCTGCTCAGGAAACTGGGGGTCAAACTGCAGGTACTGTAGGCACTTTCAGCAGCTAACACAAAAGTACTGGGATGATGTTCTAATGATTTTCACTTGATAACCATCCTCCTTTACCATCCTTTTAAAATTATGGAATAGGAATTAAGAGTACATTCCATTAAATAGAGTGACGTACACATTACATGTTACATACATACATTAGCAAGCAACTTGGTGAATGGCTATAGGCCATAGGGGAGTAGTTTCAGTAAGGTTGGAAACATATAGTGTGTGTGTTTCTGCCAGAAGCATCAAATGTAATTTTTTAAAGCGTTTGATATGCACTAGAATTTCACTGTAACCTAATGTTTGACCTCCTAAATCTGCATTCTGTGATCTGCAAGAGAGGTTTTAATGTGCCATAACAGTGTAGTAGGGACATTCATCCATACTCTCAAATCTGGCATAGACTCGCCTGAAACTGAAGTGAACTGTCTATGTGAAGTGTGTAAATAGAACTGAAGTTGCATTTGAAAGCTGTCTCTCTCTCTCCCCTTCTTTCTCTCTCCTTCTCTCTCTCACTCTCTCACCCCCACTCTCTTTCACTTTCTGTCTTTGCTCAGGTGTGGGTCAACTTGGGGTTGGTGTATAAAATTCAGCATCACAGGGGGGTCATCTTCCAGTTTGTGGCCTTCATCAGGAAACGCAGGCGCATGGTCCCCGACATCCTGGCTGCTGGTGGACGCTATGACCACCTGGTATGATGGCCACACAATTACTGATCTGATCAGCCCAGCTGGACCCAAGTCACTTTGATATTGTGCAGCTTGTAGGTATTAGTGTTTGGGATCTCGAAGATGTACGTCATCTCTCCAGCGAGTGTCCCGACGGCAGTGTGTGAACTCAGATCCAGATGCTTCTCATTAAAAAAAATTGGGTTGTCATGGAAAAGTAGTGTGGCACTTTTGATGGAGGTTGATAACATAAAATGTTCCGAGTCAGAAAAAATCCTTAGCTGTAACTTCTCAGTATCTCTATTTTTGTGTCAACGCGAGCAGAAACTGCTGAAAGTCTCTAGTCATATAGTCCTGGTAAGATGCTGGTGCTTTGGGATTTTTGTAACGTTTTATTATCCTCCCCTCCCTCCCTCTTGTCCTGTGTGCAGATCTCTGATTTCCGCGGGCCCGTGGGACTGGGCTCGGCACCCTCGGCGGTTGGAGCGAGCGTGGCGCTGGATAAGATCTGTGCTGCCCTGGCCTCCATGGAGGAGCCGGTGGGTCAAACGGGCTTTTTTGTGCTCTTGGCCTTTGCCCCCGCTGCTTCTTTTTCAGGC
>JAGFZM010001651.1:616646-623965 GCA_017657215.1 Limnothrissa miodon
AACACAAGTGAAGTCATGCAGGCACACAAAAGCTCACACCAGGTCTCTTTCTTGCATAAGCCCCTAAGTCTTTCAACAGATATATCCTTTTAAGTTTTCTTCTCACACACACACACATAGGTGCATTTGCATGAAGTCCAAAATAAGCAGGCAGTTGATTTAACAAAAAAAAAGCGTGTGTGTGTGTGTCAGACAGAGGCCCAAAAGTCATTTCTCATAAGCCCATGGACCTCATTAAATTTCAGTCCGCAGGCAGGACAGATCCTGTAGAAGTTACAGCTCTGTTTGTCCATTGCAGTTGCCGTACCTGACAGCATAATAGACTTGCATTGTCTGTACAGTAAACTTGTTTACATCCTCCTAGCCACCTAAATGTTTGAATAATTGCCACCGTATTGTGACATTTATGTTCTGTTTTATTTATAGTTTCTTATTGTGTTTCTTATTGTGTTTCTATATTTGTATTCTCTCTCTCTCTGTCCAGTCTCAGGAGGCTCTGTTGGAGCATTGCAGGCAGGCTGGCATCACGTTCATGGTGATGGTCTCAGATAAGGAGGGAAACTACTGCAAGGTGAGGAGACTGCGTGGATATACTGTACAAACTCGTCAGCAGTAGAGAAAACAGTGCTTGTGAGACACCTGCTGACCGGTCCATGTATGCTTTTAGAATCTCACACCGGATCTTATGGCATTTAAACTGATTTCAGAAAATAATGTTTTTTTTAATGGCACAGTCCAACTCAACCCATAAGTCCAGTGACTGCGCATCAGACAGAGCCAAAGCAGCATAGCAAGTTGATATGAGTCGATTATGAGTCATCCACTGTGGAAAAGTTCAACTAAATAGGGCTAGATCTCTCATTGAGTGCTGTGATGAAGACCTGGGGGAGGTTCTAGTTACTTGGTTCAGGTCTAAATGAGTGATGGCCAGTGTCTAAATGAGTGATGGACATCTCACCAGACTGTATCCATTAAGTTTCTTTGCCACCACTATTGTGGAATAGTTGGACATGTGTGTGTGTGTGTGTGTAGAGTGGGCTGTACTGTATGTGGTCAAGATATGGCCTTATAGTTGGTCTAAGGCTGGCCAGACACCCACACAGATTCCTGATACCCTGAATCCAGTCTCAAACCTGATACCTGCTCTTGAACTGCGTCCATGCTGGTTGAGCTCCAGGGGCTTCAGGGGTGGATTAGGTGTGTGGATCAGGTTTGCTGCCACAGGCCTGCAGTAAGTTCAGACTGTACTCTAATGGGCCATGTCAGCTAAGCCTTTAAACAAGTGAAGTCAAGGACTTGGTCAGGCAGTCGGGATCCTTGCGGCAAGCCCTTAAGAAGATGGTCTAGTGTTGAAATGATTTGGGGGGGGGGGGGTGAGAGGATGTGCAGGCAAGTGTGTGTGTTTGTACTGAGAGAACTGGTCACGGCTTTGGCTTTTATGAACAGGCCTGCGTCTGGTTTTTGACTTGCTCTGCAGGTGAAGTCGTTTGAGAAGGATCGGCAGTCGGAGAAGAGGATTCTTGAGTCCGAGCTGGTGGATCATATTGTACAAAAATGCAGGACCAAATTCTCAGAGGAGAGAAACAGGTATTGTGTGTGTGTGTGTGTGCATGTGTGTGAGTGTGTGTGAACGTCTTACATAATCTTGTGCATGTGGAATGTTGTGACTGATTTGTTCTCCCCCTCTCTCTAGAGATGTGTCTGATAGCATTTCTCTCCAGAACCCAAAAGGATCACTGCAGACTAGCTCAGGTACTTGGCACACACACACACACACACACACACACGCACACACACACACACACACACACACACGCACACACACACACCAGGTTTTATGAAGGCCTGATGCTGACACTACAGCAGATGGGTCAGCTGGAGGCAAACTGAAGATTCCACCTCGCTCAGCAGAAAATCACGCCAGTTGGTGCCAATAAAATAGAATATTTGCTTAACGAAGCAGCAGCAAAGACTTCTCCAAGAATAACCTGCTACCAATGCATTCTTCAAGACATAAAAAGAAATGCCATCTTTGTTTTTTTTTTTTTTTACTGTTGTCTTATTGTGATATGTTCAATAGGTTAATACAAATTTAAGAGTATACGGTATACAGTAAGAAAAAAAATAGGTCTTTGTGAATTCACTAAAGTAAATTAGTGAAACGCCCACACAGCCCACAGTGAACAGTGAGGTGCACACACAAGCACACACAAACTCAGACCTGTTGGTTGCCTGCTACAGCTTGAAGCCCTAAACAGTAGAGATGCTTTTTCTAGATGCTTCTCTCCAGTTCTGCTTTGCTGTGGAGACGCCACATGACCCTCTCACCCGTACAGCGAGTTGGCACCTTGGACTTGGATTAGACCAAATTATGTCACTGAGCTCCGCCCCAGTTGCACACCTGCACAAGACACAGTGTGTGTCTGTCTTGTAATCTGGCAAATTCCAACCTGGTTCAAAATCCTAACAATTAAATCTGTTAATCCATGTTTTTCAATGCAAGCGGCTTCCGTCCTTTCAAAAGCCCCTGTGGTAGTGTGTGTGTGTGTGTGTGTGTGTGTGTGTGTGTGTGTTTGTGTGTGTGAGAGAGAGAGGTGCTAATGAATGTGAGCAAGCCTGCAGTGCCTGACTACAGAGCGGGCTCATTATGTCATAGAGTGGGCTCATTAGGTCATAGGTCACATACTCAGGCTTTGCTTCTCGCTGCCAGTTGGCGCCTCTGCCAAACTAGTTGGGTTCACTGTGCAACAGTCAGTCTCTTTTACGCCACTGCTGGATGCTCCAGGACCTTCAATCGGATGGTTATGCAGGTGTGTGTGTGTGTGTGTGTGTGTGTGAGATGGAGCAATATAGAGAAAGCCAGTGACAGAAGTTATGTATAGCTGTGACTGGGTTAACTTTTACATTGTTGTTTGTTTGTTTGTTTGTTTGTTTGTTTGTTTGTAAACAGGGTTGTCAGAACAACACGGGAGCATCTTGGGAGGGAACATGAATGTGAACATTATCTCCCCAGAGAAGATGTCCGCCAGTAACCGCAGACGATGCGAGACCACGGTCTGTCCCAGGCGTTGAGCTATCTGTGCTCTGTGTTCTCTGTGTCTACACTTAAAGCAACTCTCTCCTCCCAGTAGAAGCAGCTCTCATCACACCTCTCATCAAGTGACAATGGGTTACATGAAACACCCATTAACATAATTAGCACAGTCAATATGTGAGGTTGGGATTGAATTGGATTATTACGATGGCGGGGTACAGAGATTGTTAGAAGCTTTGATGTTGGTGGAATGGGATCTCAGGGCAGACGGTATGTAGCAGATTAGGAAATATCTTCTGAAATTCCAATGTCCAGTCTGGAACTCATGAAACTTTTTGGAAGTGACTACCATGCTCTAGATGAAATGAGAATCCTCACATCTTAAAAGCATATGGAGAAAACACATTTGCAGCCATGTTCAGGGGTTGCTACCACAACTGAAAATAGTCCCGCCATGTGTGTAAAAGAAGTAATTCAAGCAATTCCCATGGTAGGAATGAGAGTATAATTTCATGTCATATTAGTCTTAGTCACATTAGTGTATTGAAGTCTAGAACAATAGTTTATTCACACACAGTAAACAGTCATAAACTAAATGATGACGTGTGTGATGGCATATTCATGAAAGCCTAGTTGGAAGTCACTTGGATAATCTTATATGAGGAACACCCTATTTGCTTCATTCTAGCTAGAACCCAAGTCATGTAGCTTAGTAACAGAGGGCTTCTGTTGATAAATACACAGTCACAGGAACACTCACAAGCCAGATCTCTCTCTCTCTCTCTCTCTCTCTCTCTCTCTCTCTCTCCCTCTCCCTCTCCCTCTCTCTCACACACAGACACACACACTCACACACTGGGCACATTGGTGGTGCAGTAAAGCACACTGACATTCATAGTGATGAGGTGCTTGTGGGCCACTGGCTCTGGGCTTGGTTCTCTTGGACTGCCATGCCAATGCATTCAAACGCTTGCTTGCAATTGTCTTTGTGTGTGTGTGTGTGCGTGTGTGAGTGAGTGTGTATATGTCATTCTCATTATTTGTGTGTGTGTGTCGTTCTCATTATGTGGGTGTGTGTGTATGTGTCTGTGTGTGTCAGCATCAGCAAGCAGTCGCTCCCACTGAACCAGTCTGGTGCTGGTCCCGCTGGCAGCGGTGCAGCAGGAGGTGGGGGCTGGTTGCTGGGGCTGGTTGCTGGGGCTGGGGCTGGAGCTGGGGCTGGAGCTGGGGCTGGAGCTGGGGCTGGAGCTGGGGCTGGAGCTGGGTGAGGGGCTGGGGCTGGAGCTGGGTGAGGGATGCTGTTGCATGCGAGGATGAAGAGCCTTTTGTTTGCCCCAGAAGTTTCACGGGCATCTGGGGAACAATTAGTGTTCTCTCTTCCCCTCTCTTCCCCTGACTCTCCCCCTCTTGCTTTGTCTTGGTTTTCCAAAGATACAAACCAGATTGCAGAACCTTGGTAGCAGTTTGCAGAACAAGACGAATGACATCGAAGTCTTGGCGGTAAGTCATGTGACTCCACACACCGCCAGACAAGCACGCACACACACACACATGCACAAACACAGCCCCACAAGTCTATACTTACAAACATTACAGTATAGTGTCTCATGCACTCAAGTGTGAAATGATGGAATGTGGCACAGAATGCTAGCGTTTGATGGAGAGCTCATGGCCCGTGGCTTTGAGCTGGCTGTTCTCGCCTGACAAAACCAATTGGACCCCTGCAACCAATCAGGTGGCCCGCGTCGGCCGTCCAGTGCTGTTACTAAGGAATAATAAACACAAAGACGGGCTGTATTGCTGGGATGAAAAACAACTCCCATGTTTCAGTTTATTTGTGGTTTGCTGGTGAATTGAACACGGGGCATTCACTGAGCAAATCTCATAGCGTAGCGTTTACTGATTCTCACAAACTTTCAATGCGTTTGTCAGCACTAGGATTGAAGCCTGTTTTATTTCACAGTTCAGGGACCAGTACACATCAGATTCATGCAGGCATTTAGTGTGTGTGTGTGTGTGTGTGTGTGTGTGTGTGTGTGTGTGAATGTTCTCCACATATTGTTTTTGCAGTGAACAAAAGGTTTGTTTTTTTGTTTTGCTTTTCCTCTGAGAGTTAAACACATTTGAGACATATGCAGTACTCTGTATACAGTTTGTGAGGGTGTGTGTGTGTGTGTCACTTCTACCTATCAAAATGACTCCACCCTATGTTGCTGAGAGAGGCATGAGTACCCAGGGGAACAGTGGCACAGCTTCAGCACGTTACACTCTAAGGCAGTCCAGACAGCCGTCATGCAGGCTACGGCTCGCAGCAGAGAACCCTATGTTGGGTGGGGAATCTACAACAACCCTATGTTGTTGAGAGAGGTGTCCCAGGCCGAGTTTACTTAAGGCATGAGTACCCAGGGGAACGGTGGCACACCTTCAGCACGTTTTGCACTAAGGCAGCCCAGACAGCCGTCATGCAGGCTACCGCTCGCAGCAGAGAAGGGTTGTCTGGAAGCAGCGGCGTGGCTTCGGGCAGTAAATATGTTTATCCCCTCGTCTTTGAAGAGGTGCCACAGGTGGGCAGACTTGGGCCACCTTGGCAAAGGCCTCGCTACCAGAGTGGCACTAGGCCAGGCTTTTGTCTGGGTTTGCCCACTGAGGGAGGCAGGGAGGCGTGCAGGCGAGTACAGGGAGGGTGGAGGTGTGTTGGCCAGACACTTTTCCTCTGGAAGCACACATGGACAGGGAGGCTTTGTACACACTGTGTGTTTGCAGACAGAACGAGGAAGAGTGGAGAGTGAGTCGTTGGAAAATAAGGAGTCATTGTGTCTACAAAGGGCCACGATAGCCTAGCATTCCTTTCTCGCTCAATCTCACTCTCTCTCCCTCCTCCTTGTTGTTCTTTAAACAGATGAACTGAAGCACATTTTTAGAGCATATTTTAGAGCAATGAAGTTGCTCAAAGAGGAGGTCTTTTTTCTCGAAGTTGTACTGTCACCATCTCTCCCTCGGCCTCATTCAGCTGCATGATTCTATATTTTTGTTCCTTCTTTCATCTCTCTCTCTCTCTCTCTCTTTCTCTCTCTGTCTCTGTCTCTGTCTCTGTCCTGTCTCTCTGTGCAGGTGGACCTGGCAAAGGAAACCCTCATCAACTTCCTGTCTCTGGAGGTCAGTAAATGGCTTTTGTGTCCCGTGTTCCCCTGAACTCCTGCAAAAGTAAATAAAACAGAAACACCTTCCTCTGGCTGTGGCGGAAAAGCAGAGAAAAACAAACAGGACAAAAGGGCCAAAGGCTGGGCAGGGGCAGGGTTGTCTACAGTCCTGTCTCCAGCACCACATGCCGAAGAACAAGAGAGTAAGGAAGTGGAGGTTCCTGTTCTTATCAGGAGGGAAACCCCTCTTGGGCTCGGCCCTCCACCTCCACTGCCCCCTCCTCCTCCACCTTCTCCACCTTTTGAGGAGCGTTCAGAATTCCAGCCATGTGGGATCATAGCGGAGAGGAAAGAAGGGACACGGAGGGAGAGGGGGTGAGAGGTCAAATTGTTGTCGAACTCCCAAACAACCAAACCAGAAACAAACAGGCCTCCATTTGCCCTGCTAATAAGCCGGTTGCTCCATAAAACCACAAGAAGAGAAGACGCAGCAATTACACAAGACTTCAGCCATCATAAACTGGCTCCCAATGAATGATGCCATTGATGCAGGCCTGCGTCAACACTGACTGCTCTCATGGAGCGGAGTGTGTGCGCACAGAGGGTGTCAAAGAAAACATGGCCACGCTCGAAAGCAAACTACAATACACATTCTTAAGGCCCCCTTAGCCACAGGAAACCAGAGGATCAGGGTGACGAATTGCCCAACAGACTCGGGGTCGATTGGAGAGACCCAGCCAACTTTGTCACACCCTGGGAAATTGACAGGCAAAAATACACACCACAGTGTGAGGAAAAGAAGCATGACGTACATGTCTCTCTGTTTTTGTGTGTGTAGTAACTGCAGATGTCAGGATGTTGGACCCTACTGTTGGTTTTCTTTTGTGTGTGTTTGTGTGTGTGTGAATGGTTGTTTCATGTTTTTGCTGGATTTGTGTTTTGTGCTTGTAGTTTGACGGCGAGGAGCAGTTCAACAACAGTGTGAAACATTTACTCTCAAGACTGCCAAAGCAGAGGTACCTCAAGTCCATCTGTGAGGAGATCCACCGTTTCAAAATGGTTAAACAGTAAGTGGCCTTCCCATCCAGCAGTCAGTGCTGTGTGTGTGTGTGTGTGTGTGTGTGTGTGTGTGTGTGTGTGTGTGT
>JAGFZM010001651.1:623975-656997 GCA_017657215.1 Limnothrissa miodon
GTGTGTGTGTGTGTGTGTGTGTGTGTGTGTGTGTGTGTGTGTGTGTGGCGTGGATGTGGAACAGACATATTCGGAGACATATTGGACATATTGAGTCACCCGTTCGCTGCCAATCCCCAATCCCAGAACCTCTCTCATTCTCACCCCTCCCCTAAATGCTGTTTCACAGCCCGCTGCTTTACTGTCGGCAGTCTTCATGAAAAACCCGGCCCGCTCGCCAGGTGCTGAAACCGCAGCACATAACCAGATCCCAACCAGAAATCCCCCACCCCGCTGCCACCTATGCCTCCCACCCTCCAAACACCACCCCCTCTCCCCGCTTGTAAGCATTCCACCCTAAGCCGTGTCCTTTGAGCCCCCTTTATTCAGAGGTCCGTCAGCGCAAGGCTTCCATTTACCCATGATGCTCTTTGGCAGCGGAGCGCTAAGTGCTCTGGTGACATAAACCGGGCTGCCAAGTCGTTCTATTTGGGAATGGCAGGGAAGCTCCTGGGCAGACTGTGTTCGCCTTCATTGCCTGAGCGTACACAAATGAATGACTTGTGGAACCAGCAGGGGATATCTGAGCCTTCTGTCTTCAATCAATAGAATCATACACAACAAAATGATACAACTACACACACAAACACACACACACACAACACACACACACAGTCCTCTAGCCTTACCATAACTTGGTCTCTGAATCTTCATGGCCTCAGGGAGATTAGTCGTTTCTCATTTCATCAGTGCATTAATGACTGATTTGGTGTCCAGAGCTACAGTGTTTATAGTTACAGTTGTCTTGCCAACCGTGGGGATATTGAGGTGGGTCACAGTGGCCGTGGTGTTGGAGTATGGACTGGTGTTAGAAGGCCAAAAAGAGCACGCTTGAGTGTGCTGCCGCTGCGTTTTAACCTCCCCAGTAGACTGTATCTAGTAGAGACTATAGGACAACAACCGCTCACCAGGTTTTGTGCATTTGTCATTTCGACACACACACACACACACACACACACACACACACACACACCCATATACACACACCTCTCCGTTATTACTCTGTTCCCCCTGGCCTTTTTCCTTCACCATGGTCTTTTTCTTTCCCACTTTCCCTCTTGTTTTTCCTCACTCACTCTCAGCTCATTTACACTCACTCACACACACACTCACTCATTCACAACCCCCTTGTTCCCCATCAGTTTTCTTGCCACTTCTACCCTTTAATCCCCACTACACAGACCAGAGGGCACCCTCATCAGACCACTACCACACACATACACACACACACACACACACACACACACACACGCTCACAGGAAAATAACAGGAAAGCGGGCATCAAGATAAACCAGAATAGATATGCGTGTCGCTATGTGTTACGTATTATGTGAGCATACTTTCATACATTCCTTTTGCCCTTTGTCATAATGACTCTCATCATCAGGTTGACTGATTGACAAAGGCAGTACTGTAGGGCCCATGTCAGAAGTGAGAAAGGGGTTGATCATTCCAGTAAGCCACATATAAATCATTTTTAAAACAAAAAAACTAAATTGTGTTTCAAATTGTGTTTGTGGGTTTTTTTTTCCAGATATTATGTACACCACATAATGGATGTCCAAAATTGCTCAATTATTTGGCTCTAATATTTTGTTATGATTCAAGACACTTCTTAGAATTGAGTCTGCACTTTCGTAGTTTATTGTGTTTTGCTTTGACAGGAGTACCTTGCCAAGCGTCTCCGGTTTTATTTGTCCACCTAGTCTCCTTGTAATGTCTGGAAGGCCCCATTCTCTCGCTCTCCGCAGGCCTTGTGAACCAATGATGGAAAGCCTTAGCAGGAACACCATGAGGCTTTGCAGACCCAGAGTAGATGGTGGAGGTTAGACTAGGCTGAGTGTAGAGAGAGGAGAGAAGGGACTGCAGTGATGAGGATGATGGTGGTGATGACTCAAGAAGGTTCTCCCTCAGTCACTGGGTGAAGGGCTGTTTAGATGCACTTTGTTAATGGTAATGGTGTTTTTACAACCTTCTTAATGATTAGAATAGTCAGGCTTGATCATGCTTTTGAGTCAATTCAAGGCCCTCATCAAAGCCCTCTCTCTACTGACTGTTCACTCAGTACTCGTGTGTGGAGGTGTGTGTATGTGAGGGGGGGACATGTTGAGTGCAGCATCTCTAACTGTCAGTACTAGTAAGGAAGTGAGAAGAGCATCTATGACTGTCTTCTTTCTTAGTACTAGTGAGGAGAGCATCTGACTGTGTTCTTCCTTTGTGTCTGTCACAGGGTCACAGTGGTTGTGTTGTACAGCTACAGAGATGACTACCACAAGGTCCTCCTCTGAGCCAGCCTCTGCCATGGACTCACTGCCCCGGTCTCCAGACTGAGCTTCTTCATTTCCACAACTTGTTTCTTTCCCCTTAGCATTTAGTCCTTTATCTTGATGGAGGTGTATTTTTGCTAGAGTTTGACTGAAAGACAGAAAAGCACATATCCAAAGTGTCACATCAAGTGTCTCATGACGTTGGACGAGTGAACCCAGTGTTAAAGGACAAATGACTGGTTACAGATGCACAGGCCTCGGGTATTCATTCAATACCTACGCAGTTGATGACACTGGTGGCGTCACCAGGCTCTTGCCTTACCAAAACAAGTCGGCCACCTCGAGGAGTGGAGTGCTTTATGGAAGTGGCTCTCTACTGTACTGTACTTGACAATGTGTTATACACAGACAAAAGGTAATTATGAAGTGAACAAAAACTGTATTAAATGTCATATTTTCCTTTATTGAAGTTTGTCATCATTTAAACAATACTAAGCAATGCCCAGGCATTGGGTCCCTGTTTCTCAGTACATTCCGTTCTCATTTGTTTATATGGCACCATTAGTGATATTTTCCCATGAACTTACAGTACATACTGCATGACTGCAAACGGCCACCATGTGAAAGTGGCTAATAATTGCTTGGAAAAACGGCTGTGTTTTAAACTTTTTGAATTCTTAAGTGTGTGAACCCTTTGCTCCCAGCTTTATGAGTGTGAACCCTCTAAATGGAACGAGCATGTCGTGACAAGAGTCGTGAGGCCAAGAGGCTGGGCACGTCCGGTGTGGCTTGAGAGCTCTTTCATGTTGCTCTGTCTCTGGCTCAGCACTTTTTTGCCAGTTTTTGTGTGTGTGTGTGTGAGAGAGAGAGTGAGAAAGAGAGGGAAAGAGTGAATAGTGCAGATACATGGGGTAGTATTGAATAGTTTTCTACACAAGCCATTTTGAAGCCATTTGAATTTGTAGGTTTTTTTTAGTGTGAGTAAGATGAACCTCTGCTCTTGCCTGTAAAAGGGTGGTTGAAGAGCCAACCACTTTGCGCAACCTGGAATGTTGGTTTCCATGGATACATGGACTTGACGAGTTCCTGCAGACATCTGACCAGCAGTGATTGATGCTGACATGTTGTGGCAAACGTCCTGTGTTTAGGATGTTGCTCTAAATTCCTTAAGCTAGTACAGGTGCTGGTAAGCACAAAAATAAATCAAATACAAAGGCTGTGGGGGGCCTGGAACTAAACAGCCAAGAAAAAAAGCAAATCAAATCAGGGCAACGCTAGCAAAATGTAACATGTAATTGTAACACTGCAGATTTATATCAAGTCACAAAATGAATTTCTAAATGCACACCCATGAAGGGATTTTTGTTCACACATCTTTATTTTTCCAAAATAAGTGTAAATGTTACAGTTGAACATCTAAGAAATACGTATTTACAGATTTTCTTGTCCAGAAAAGTAAAATAAATAAGATGGAATATCGAATCAGAAAAAAATGGGGAAATGGGTTACAATATCTAAAATGTACAGCAGCTTTGGCTACTAGGATCCTTAACCACATACAAAAAAAAACAACACTTTTTTAACTTTGAATTCAAACTATAGTTTAGTATTAATAAATAAAGCTATGTGAAAAAAATAAATATCCTCTCATCTACTTAGTTTATCTTTTTTACATGTAGGAAGTACAAACTGCAGAAGGTTATACATGTTCCCTCTTTACTTCTCCAAACACACATACTGCTGTTGAACTGCGACAAAACAGCATGTTGACTGTGTGTGTGTGTGTGACACATACACACATGCTCAAACATGCTGAGTGTGTGTGTGAGACATACACACACTAACTGCATACTTTCCCAATCCATCTGACTGTTATGTATATCTATCATAAGCACCCCCCCACACACACACACCTTTTATTTTGGCATTGATACACGATTTGAACTGAGACACGGGTGACGCAACCAAGAAATTACTTCCAGAACTTTACTATTCTTACTGAAGGCAGTTGCGTAATCAAGTGAGATGAGCTGAAGAAGACTTAGAGGGTGAAGACCAGTTGCTGTGAAAGTTTGATTGTTGAAGTGGTTTGTACTGTAATTTTGTTAATGATGGATGAACAATGGGCTTATTTTCACCCTAATCAAGTTCATTGTATCTGGAATATAGTTTCCGTAATGCAAGTCTACAAATGACACTACATTAGACACTTCTCAGCAGCCTCTCATCCACACTCTCAGCAGCATGATCAAGCATGAATTGAACACGGACAAATGGATAGCCAACACCTCCTACAAACATCACAACACTGTGTCACTTAATACTTTTAGTGTTGAACGAGCCAGTAATTGCAGACCACCAGTCTACTACCGGTATATACTTTTAGCTGAAGAATTCACATGAACCTGCTTTCATTAAACTAATGTCACTATTTCATTGTCATGCCATAGGTGGTAGTTTAAAGGATATAATAGTCATGCCATCATTATTGAGATTCAACACACCTGCTTCCATGTCAGTCTAAGTTACACGTCCATAATGTCACAAAATAAAAATGGATGAATTAAATAATCTGCCTGGAGTTTAGGTAAATAGAACATATGGCATCAGCAGTGACATGACATGACATAGTGATGAGAGTAGGTACCAATCAAGACAGATCGATTTCTAAACATCATCTCAACCCCCCTTGAAGAAGCCCAGCTTTGGTTATCCAATGAACCAGATGACCTCTCATAAATCTTACTCATGGAGACGTTTAGTCTTTAGTTAAAGATGCACTCGTTTTACATCACCGACTAAGGAGATGCCAAAACAAAGGCAAAGAAATGACTACGAATAATAATGTTTGAGTAATACAAATGGAGATATATGTATACAAAAATGGTAAGGTGGACCCCACTCAGAGAGCATCCACTCATACAGAGGCCATTTAAGGAATCCATTCTTGAAAGCTTTTTAGGGTTTTGTGTTGTTGAACCTTCAGGATCGTTGCTCATCCATTAGCAGTCTTTGGGTCTGCTGTGCTGCTAGCTGCATTAGCCAGGTAGCCGTGGGATTGACCACAGCCTCACTAATCAGATCTCTAGGCCCTGACAGAATCCACATCCGCTCCAAAGCTTCCTTCTCCAACAGGACATGTTTTTGTGTCGACTCGTAAAGTTTTACAGTTGTCTCCGAGGGCAAGCGTGTGTGCAGTCAAAGCCATGGTGTGGCCCATTAACATTTAGCCTTCTGGTTGTCTTTCTCCACTGCTTGGCTGCAGCCTTGACATCTCCATGTAGCTGAGCGCTGCTCTGCCATTTTCTCTTAGGTATCTGGAATGCAAGTTAAAGCTCCAAACGTGGGCAAAGGTAACAAGGAAGTCAACGGCATCATCACGGTGCAGAACGATTCCTTTCCTCCTTCCATCTCGTTATTGGAATTTCCTGTCTCCGGTGAAAACACAAAGTATCCGTACAGGGATCAGAGTGTGTGTATGTGTGCATGTATGTGTGTGTGTGTGTATAGTGTGTGTGTGTGTATGTATGAGCCCAATTGAAAGTCCATAGTTCAATCATGTGGTGGGTGACTGTAGATGTGTGTGTGTATGTGTGTGAGTGTGTATAGGCATGTGTGATGGATGTGTCCAGTTTGCGTGCGCTCTAGCGCTGGATCTTGCTGTGGCCATTGCAGAGTTTGGCTCGGGGGATGCTCATTCCTCTGTCCCCGCACAGAGAGCCCATGTCTGAGGAGAAGTTGATCCCACAGTCGTTCTTGACATTCTGGAACTTGTTCTCCTTGGACGGTTCCATGTAGACCACTGAGTTCTTGTTCACATGCTTCTTGAGAATCACCGTCTGGAGGTGGGGGGGAGAGAAAAATATGAATTCTGTGATTTTTTTTTCATAAGAAATCAATGGTTCTGTGTTTTATTGAGTCAAGCCTCTCTCTCTCTCTCTCTCTCTCTCTCTCTCTCTCTCTCTCTCTCTCTCTCAAGGAATCTCATGAAATGAGAGATTAATGACATTTATTTTAACTGCCATTTTTTTTACACAGACCTTGTGAAAATATCCTATTCAGTGAAAAAAAAAAAGCTTAACACATTTCTTCAGAGTTCCCTTTCAGGATTAAAGGCCAGAAGAAAAGCACATTATCCCCCTCTAAAGGGCCCTAAGGACATACATTCTAGTCCCGATATCCCAACCACAGAATCAAGAAAGCTTTTCTATTGGTGAGACGCAGAACATGCCGTGTCATAGGTAGTAAAAATAGCTTATATGATGATACTGCACCTGGGAGAGCAGTGGCAAGACCAGCTCTGGAAATTGCCCTGCGCTAACATCTTGACATACTGTATGAATAGCCTAGCTGATATAGCCCTTCAGTGCAAAAATGATTTCACTACAAAATCACATAACAGTAATTTATCCCTGGAGAAAATACACGAAAATTCACATAAGCATGCTTGGGCCTATATCATATGATAACACACAACATTATGGAAAATTAAATGTGGAGTGTTTTTTGCCCAATGGTCTATAATTCATGAATGTAACTCATAACTACAAGAAAGCTGCACTGTGCTGTGATCATCTAACTTGAAATTGTGCGCACACCATCTTCTGATTTGACATAGGTTTCAGCATAAATATACCAATCATTCTACAATGTTCAGATGGATACCAAGTTTTGCGTAGAAATGGGTGCATGCAGTTGTCTGTCTTTTAAAAGATGAGGGCCCATGTTTACATGTAATTACATTACAATTGATTGTTCCAACTACACCCGTTTGTGACATCAACTTATGTAACGCATGCAATTTACTAGCTCTGGGGGTCTGGGGCAATGGGCAAATGTGTTCCACACAGTCAGAGAAAGGTCCAAATTGCAGAACATTGGTTTGAACTAATCTTGGAGGGGTCCAAAGGCAAACGACAAGGGAGAGCAACCCAACCCTCGCAACACTCAGCACAGCTTGTGATAATACTGCACTGGCAATGCTTTAACAATTAGAGGCTGCTGTCAGTGGAACTACTGGCAAGCCATCTGGCAAGAAGTGATCTGGCTCTGAAGTTGTGGAACTCAGATGGAGTTTGTGCTGTTGATGCCGTTTGTATCTTGTTATTTCAGCATGGGCAGTTAGAGCAACCCTGCAGGGTACTTGTGTTTGTTTTGTATTTCTGGACACTGTGGGACCGAAATGGAAAGTTTTCTGTTTTTGTTTTTTCTTAAGCCGCTGACCTTTTTAGGGGCACTGTAGCAGGACATCTGCACCCATTTCTTCTTCTTGTTGACCAGGAGCGCCACAACCAGGAAAATGACGATAGCAAATAGAAGGCCAGCCAAGATCCATGCTGCTGATTGGTAGATTAGGGCCATCTCAGTCTGAGTCGGAGATCCCTCACTCAAGCTCTTACCATCTATGGAAACAATGAGAAGGAGAACACAATTATTCAATATGAAGGTCATATCTCTCAGACACTCACAGACACACACACACACAGACGTATACATGTGTCTTGCGGCATGCCAATATTTCCATTACATTATTTGACTCTAATCAATTTAAACAAAAACATGCTCGTTGCTCTCCTCCAGCTCGCTGGCTGTTTTCCTTGGCTGGCTGTCCGGATATTGTTTCCAAATTAATGTGCTGTGTCTCCGGATTGTTATGGCTTTATCTTAATCTCATTGTAGCCTGCCATTTATCACCGCTAGCACAACCCCCGCCGTCTCATTCACCAAGTGGAACTATCGAGTTAGCTCATTTGTCAAACTGTCAGCTTTTCTCCCACCCAGATCACCATTCTCATAATAAACAAATAGAGAAAGCGAGTGGAAGCCAATGGAATCAATTGACTTCTATTAAAATCTATCAGTCGAGTCAAATAAAACTGCGGAGACTGTGACTGAGTTTAGAAACTCAGCAGTTTGTCCTACCTGTTGATGCAATAACAACTGCAGGCGCAGTACCGGTTGTGATCCATGCCACATTGCTTTGGGTGGTGGTGGTAATAGGTGTCTGAGGTGTGATTGTCGTGGTGGAGAGCAGTATGGGGACTGAGGTGGTTGTAGCCTCTACACAAACATGGGAAAATATATCGGATTATGTTAACACACACACTGCAATCCAAACAGAGCACACAATCAATCAGCACTATCTCATGTTGATAGCGTGCTTCCAGCGCTTTCTATTGTGAGAATGTTAAAAGGTTAAGAGTTTGGGCAGAAACTTGTTTAGCTGCAAGGTCCAGTGCCAAAACAACTAAGATGAAACGGCCACAAATCACAGGGAAACAATGCAGGCCTGTACTGAGCCACAGGGAAAATCCCTGAGAGGGACCTGACTTACTGTGCCCTTTCCAGGAGAGAGGAGGCACACAAAAACGTGGATGAAAAATGAAAGGGATGGGTTAAGGGCAGGAGCTCAGAACAGGGGAACAGTCAAACGAGAGGGGAGTAAGAAGTGCGGCAGAGAGAAAGGAGACTGAGTGCATCTCTATAGCATTGTGGTTCAGGATCCTGCTCAACTGACAGGGTCATGAGAAGCTGGGAAAGGAGATACCCAAGACTAGACTATGGCTGCTGGAACACCACTGTGCAAATATATATAAAAAAAAATACTTATAAAAACATATTCCTCAGAATGAATGGCTCGTGTTAGTGCCAAACATTCATAACTTATTGTGGTACAGTAGGTTGCACGCTCTTCTCCTTTAGCGTTCACTGGCAAGATGAACCGGTGAACTTTCGCCAGAAAGACATGTCTCATAACGCTTCTCAAAAAAGAGCACCAATGAGCAACAGGGGCAAAGAAAAATTCGCTATCATTTTTATTTCCTATCATAAGAATAAAATGAGTGTGAAAGAGAGAGCAAGGCTAAGAGCAGCAAAGCCAGAGAGAAGAGAGAGGAAACATTTGGAGTGTTGGGGAAGCATGTGCTGTACATGTTGCTCAACTTCAGAGTTCTGTGGCACGAGGAAAGCTGCAATGTGTTGTTGTGTAGTACAGTATGAGAGTGTGTATGTCGTAAGAGTACAGTGTGTGTTTAGTGTGAGAGTGTGTGCCATGAGATTACAGTATATGTTTAGAATGAGAGAGTGTGTGTCATGTGTGAGCTGAGACTGACAAGCCCTTTCTTTCTCTCTTCCACCTGAAATCTGAAGTCTAAAATCAACTCTTATTAAATCCCTGTGGTCTGTGAATGCTAGAATCCATCAGCTGTAGGACTAAAGACTAATAGGGGCCCATATCTAAGAGAATCATACAAAATCTATAGAAAGAAATCAAAATAGAAAGAAACCCATTTAAGGTGACCATTCCTACAAACATTTGCCTCCCACCAAAACATGCCTCTGTGCAAACAGCTCAAGTCCCTGTAGGTCAATGTCCTTTTAAGGCTCTCTACAGTCCCTTTTACTTTGCTCATAGGTCCTGTAGGGTTCTTAAACAAGTATGGAGCTGGTGCATTTTCTGTGAGGAGTACAGCAACCTATCCTGACACCTGGGCAAATAAGTGCAATTCCGGTAAACTGTAAATGCAGGCACTGTTGCCACCTAGGCAATGTTGACATTATGCCTCCATGTGTGCAAACACTCCCGGAATAAAGTAAGCACTGTAGCTTTCCAACTGATTGTACAGTGAAGATTTTCAAGGCCCAAAACCCTTTAGTGTGCATCAATGTGCTTTAAGGTTTGGTGTGTGGGTGTATGCATGTGTATGTGTGTGTATGTGTATGCGTATGTGTGTGTGTGTGTGTATGTGTATGCGTATGTGTGTGTGTGTATGTGTGTGTGTGTGTGTGCGCGCACGCGTTTGTGTGTGTGTGTGTATGTGCGTGTGTTGTGTGTGTGTGTGTGTGTGTGTGTGTGTGTGTGTGTGTGTGCGCGTGTTTGTATGTGTGTGTGTTTGTGTGTGTATGTGTGTGTGTTTGTGTGTGTGTGTGTGTGCGTGTGTGTGTGTGGGGTCTGGTTCCCACCCAGGCAGTGTGGGCAACACTGTCCTTTGCGGAGGACAGGCACCCGGCAGTTGGCAGGAGGGCAGCGCTGGGAGAAGCACTGGATGCTGCCGTTCCTGCAGGTGCAGCTGGTGCAGGCGTTGGCCTTCCAGGAATCGCCGGCCAGGAGCACGTCTCCATCGCTGGAGATACAGTACTCCTGTTGGCTGCCATTGACTGGCAGGAGTGGCTTGAGTTTGTCCTCTGTTTTGGAAAGGGGATATGAGGGGAAAGAGAGGAAAGAAGAAAGAAAGAGTGACAGGATTTTATCACCATCTGCTGTGGTTCCTCTGTGTGATAGAGCATCTTGGCCCACCTGCACGTCAACAGCTGATTACTGCTTAAAGGTAGCATACAATTAGACCCAGACAAGATATTAATGACCTGTAGAGGCACACTGTAACACTCATGTCTAGACCCCTGTAACTCATATCCCTCATATCCCTCATATCCCATCTCGTCCCCTAAACCTCATATCAGCCCATATGGTCATATAGTACTCTCAGCGAGGGCAAGATCTGGACAAATGATAAGAGGGGCCTTCCAACAACTCCAAAGAGAGCAATATACAGGAGCCTTGAAGGTCAGTCATGCATTTCTAATTTGGTTGGGGATTGAGGTGGTGGAATGGAGTGGAGGGGTGGATTTGGGTCAAAGGGGGGAGAAGAGGCCAGTGGGGTGGTGGCATGGACATCTCTGTCCCCTCTGGGAGGGGTAGGGGGTGGGGGTCAGCTGGGAGATATGCATTAAAAGTCAGGGGTTCTGGCCACATGTGTTTTCTAGCCTGGGGCCACCAATGTTAAAGCCTGTCAGCCGGTTTTGACTGGTCTCTTTATTGGTCTGGGTCAGACATGAAAGTGGCCTGCAGAGGCTTGGATGCACACCCAGGGTCCACTCCTCTCAGGAACACATGCTAATAAAAAAGCCCCTTCCCAGCTCTCCTCCACACATTGCTAGGGCCCCAGCATCACCACTAAACCAACCGTCCAGACATGTCTAGCAGGGCTACTAAAACCCTAAGCAGCTTTTACTGTACACCAGTCTCCCTCACAGACTTTTAGTTTCAGCACTAAAATAGCTCTACTGCTGCCAGTAGGAATTAGACATAATCAGGGAGGAAATAGCTAGTCAGTGAAGTGGAAAATAAAATGATGAGGTGCAATAGAGTAAGATTATAGTGTGTTTTTGTAAGTATGTGTGTGTGTGTGTGTGTGTGTGCGCTGCTGACCTGGGCAGATGTGGCAACAGGTGTCTTTGTTTCTGGTGGGCGACTGGCACAAGGCCGGGGGACAGACTTCAGTGTCGCACAGCACCCGGCCCTTCCTGCAGGTGCAACGCGTGCACTCATCCAGGTTCCACGTCTCTCCCTCTACATAGAGTTCCCCTCCTGGGGCGCGGCACACCACCAGATCCATGCCCTCTGGCTGCCCACTACCTGACTCGTCTGTGAAGCAAAGCCAGAGATACACACTGTAAAAAAAATATACACTTTCAACTAACAAAAGTTAGTATCCAGGCTGTCTAGCTATTTTCAGTTGACCAAACTTGAGTTGTGAATCAGCATTCACTCAAGTTTGGTCAACTGATGAACTGATTGAAAGTATGGATTTCTTTTTAACAGTGTATTATATTACTCCCTTTGAAATCCAGTCTAGTTGACTGTGGTTGAAATACCAACACCGATGTGGCTGATTTTTCTTTGACCTTTAGTGTGTTTTGAAAACGCACCAGCCCACCTAGCTATTCTGACGGGACTTTTCCAAAGTGTGCGTGCACACAGCTTGTGTCTTCAGGGGGATACAGTATGTTCCTCCTCTCATAAAACGAATCATTGCTCTGACCTCTGACTCATGAGGTATACGAGGCTGTTTGACACTCTAGCTGTGACGCCTCACACCAGCTACGAGTGATTCTAAGACCTTTACAGGTCTAAGTATGCTATTCATTGGTCTTGGCTCACATGCTGCATTGAGTGAAATGATTAGAGTGTCTCACACACTTAGAGTTGATTGGGATTGGAGTGTCTCACACACTTATAGTTGATTGAGACCCCAGGCGACCAAATACAGTACAGTAATAACACAACAACATGTGTGATGCTAATACATTTACATTCAGATTTATGCATTTAGCAAATGCTTTTATCCAAAGCAACTTACATTTTGTCAGCTACCAACTACTTCAGGGCCAGTCTCCCCTTGAGCAACTTAGGGTTGTGCCTTGCTCAAGGGCACAATGGTGGCAGCCAGGATTTGAACCCACAATTTCTAGACTACTAGCATGCCAGTTCCTCAAACACTATGCCATCACCGCCCCCTAAAATCAAATGTTTTACCGCCCCCTAACTAAAACTGATTCTGATTTTGATTAACATGTTATTATTATTGGCTGTAGACCATGACCATGCTCTTGCACATTGATGCCCTGTAACCTATATTACAGGCTAGGAACCCAGAGATGGGTCATGATTACAGTTAGCCGTAGAGGTAAGAGCATAATTATATCACTGAATACCAAAGTAGTGATACTGTAGGTATTTCCCATTAGGGAAATATGGTCTCTGTGAATTAGTGAAATACACACAGCATACACCCTAGTGCCAGAGGGAGCAGTGAGGGTTTAGGTGCCTTCCTCAAGGGCACATTTCAGTCGTGGTCTACTGGTAGAGATCAGGTTTTGAAGCCCTTATAACTATTACTAATTAGAGTAGGTTTATATCTGCTATAGTGTGATAATAAAGTTTCATAACAACATTAATGAAGAAGCCTCAACCTATACCCACATTTTTTTTGTTCTACTATAGTGTTGTTGCAAGGATAAACAACTGCATAGACTCCATTTAAACCAGCACTGACACTAACTGAACAGGGCCGGATGAGCCGTGCAGTAGTGCGTAGTGTGGTTGCAGGTGTGGGGCTATACCTTCACAGCTGGGGCAACACTGGCTGGGCCGGACCACAGGGCTTGAGCAGGTGGGGGCAGGACAGGAGATGAGGACACACATCTCACGACCACTGTGGCAGTAGCAGTCCCGGCATCCATCGTGCCAGCTCTCCCCCTCCTCGTAGCGACGGCCATTTGCAGTGAGGCAGTAGCTGGGCTGGGGCACTGCAGCAGAATGTGCGGGGGAGGTAGTGGAGGGAGTAGGCACAGGGGAGCTCTCTATGGAGGGTTTCAAAACATAGAGGGGTACAGGGAAATGGATCAGTTCACACACAATGCTCTACTCAGTAACAATGTTTTTTTTTCTCTTTTTTTTTACAGCCAAGGGGTTTGGCAGTAAATCTCAGTGAGGGGCCTTCTTCATAACAAAGCCATTAAAATGTACGCCGCTTACAAAACAAACCCAATAATTTCTCTCCTGCAAATGAAATTGAAGGCTGACAAAGGGGGTTAACTTTGCCTACATCCAATGGGCTTCAGTCCCACATTTATTGTCTGCCTCTTTAAGCCCTTTATTTCCACTGGACTTTATAGCCATACCACAACTGAAGAAATCTTAAAAGACCTTCTTATGTCTGGCAGCAAAACAAAAAAATGTGGCCTATAGTTCTCTGCCAGGGAGATTAGCTCTAATGTATATAAAGCCTTTGGTGCCTGTAACTGGGTTACAGAGATCTCCATGTGACAGGCTGGACACCTACTTTGAAAAGGTTACTTGCTCAATGAAATACACTGATCTACAGTCTATTTCCCTTCCAGGATTGATGTTTATTTCACTCTTTACCACAACACATCTCAATATATTTTAAATTCTCTCATTATATTTTTAAAAATATTTTATATTTGTAGCATTTCCAAACTAGAATAGAGGGCTCTATGTATGCGTGAGACCCTGTGCGTGTTTGTGTGTTTGTGTGCATCTGTGTTTGTGATTGAGAGACTTTGTACCAGAATAACATCCTGCTAAGTAAGAGGCCAAAAATACGTGCCAAGATACATTATTTAAACTATTAATGAAAAAAAGTAAATAAACACATCAAATGCAACTGGCACAGTAAAAATAAACTGCCCACAAACTTTCCTGAGCTTTTCTGTGGGGCTTTTCATGAGGCATTCAAACACGCACACCCTTGAGAAGCATGTTAAATGAAAACAAAATAGACACTGCACCAATTTATACCAGACCTTTTTCGATACAAGTCTGAAGGTCACAGAAAATCAACTTAATTCAAACTGGCCACAAGGTTGTGGGAATGAAAAAAGGAGAGACAAGTCTCCAGAGATCGAACTGTAGATCAATTATCCTGGCATTAGGGAGACTGTCTTTACATTACTGACCAAGGTTCAGTGTATCTATACAATACACTACCTGTATACTAAGTACCTGTATACTAAGACATTGTTTCTAGAAGGTTTAACATTGATGTCGGAAAGATAAGCCTTAACTTGTAAGCCTAGGCATATATCCTTATCTCTCTCTCTCTCTCTCTCTCTCTCTCTCACTCTACACACACACAAACACACACACACACACACACACACACACACACACACACACACACACACACAATCTAATATCTGCCAGGTTATGCCACCCCAGCAGGCATAAGTATGGTAACTAAGAGAGGCCTTACCTTTGCACAGACACACATTGCAGCCCTTTCTGTTCTGCTGGTAGCCATCATTGCAGTGTTTATCACAAGTAAACGGGGGACACTTCACACAGCGACACATTTCACAGCCATGCTTGTTCCTCCTGAAACAAGAAGAAAAAAAAACATGTCAAGACACAAGTCATTTAGAAGGTTTAAACAGTTAATACACTGTAGCTTAAGTCATGCAGAGGCATATAAGCTTATGAACAAAATGATGTGTGCCTGATTCTATTAAGAGGCTTTCAAAGGTCAAGCAGGAAGCCAGACTGTATTATTCTGGCACGATGTTTTGTTTTCCTTTCCTGTTAGTGCATTAGCTGCATTTGAACAGCTGAGTTAAAAAGAGGCACTGTTTAGTATGGGAACTCCCACAGTGGCGAATCACCTCCTCACAGAACCTTACCGCAGTGAGAAAAGAGCCTAAGAAAGACCCGTCATGCACACTTGTATCTTCTGTCCTATTCGCCGTCTCCTCCAGCCAAACAATCAGCTTTTAGTTATTTTTAGTAATTAGTGCAAGATACTTTTCCACTGGTCCATCAGTCAATATATACTCAACAAGGGTTATTTAGGGCCAACTTAAACCCTGTTCAATCTCTGACCCTTAGCCAGAGCAAGCAGAAATCAGCCAGTGTGCCACAGCGAGTCTATTTGTCAAGCGCCTCCAACGGCACCAGCCTTAAGTAGCTCAAATGAGTACCAGCGGGTGATTAAGTTGGTCCTGGAGGCCCGATGGTTCTTGTTAAGTATGAGCTCATCGTTCATTGGTAAATAACCACTCTCCCAGGCAGCTCCAGGGGCTTTTGGGGGAGGAATATGCCAATGTCGGGTGCATGCCAGCGAGATGTTCAAAATGGCTGTTTGCCGAAGAGAACAGAGAGGGACAACAAAAACTTGCCCCCACTGCAGGGGAACCCAGGGCGGGGGTGGTCTGTATTGACTGCCAGCTGTAGTTGTAGGTTTGATTGCTGTTCACTATCATGCCCCTGAGCAAGGCACTTCACACTGATTTGATCTAGGGGCCGTGTCTACAAGTCAGATTATGTAAAACATGTCGGCTAAATAGATGAACACAACACCAGCTGTGAGTAAGGGGTGGACCACATGTGCAGGAAGAAGAGTGCTGGAATGAGGAGGACACATGGGCCTGTGCTGTTTACTTTCTGGCCCTTTAGACAAGGCAAGGCAAGGCAAGTTTGTTTAAATAGCGCATTTCATACACAGAGGAGACAGTTCAATGTGCTTTTCAAAGACAAAGGCAAACAGCAGTGAATAAAAATGACAATTATTAAAGAAGAGAAAAAAAGAATAAACATACGTTATATAAGAGGTTGAAAATAGACAGACTGGCCATCACAGACTTGTATTACTTGCTCTTCTAGGACCCAAAACAATTATTCCATTCCACTCTGAATGGGACAAACGAGTGACCAATATCCACAGGCCGATAAGTGTAATATACATTATCAATATTCCCACATGGAAATAACTGGAACAGAAGCTCTCTCTCTTACACGGCACTGCTCTCATTCTAACCCCTACTGGAGGAGGCAGACAAAAGAGATCAATCACCTATGACACCTTATTAAATGATTCAGAAACTACATTAGACTTTGGTAATGACCCAATTATTCACTGTCCCTGATAACTACAATCACCTAATGCAACTCCCCCTGCCCGGGGGCAGTGGAATGAATGAAAAATGCAGTTGCTTCCATTCAGGTGTGTGTGTGTGTGTGTGTGTGTGTGTGTGTGTGTGAGGGATTCATGAACTCGTGAGGACTCGTGTTGCGTGCAGAGCCCCAGAGACGGCGGGTCCCGTGCCCTTGGAGCGAGGACTTTTTGTTTAAAAGGTGGCCTGTGGAATTTCACTTGGAGACTACTGCTGGCTCGGCACAAAATTCCAGCGGCCCCAGAGGCCGCTGCTGTGTCCCGCGGGCTTTCTGTGGTGTTTTAGGGCCATTGAGGAAGGGAAGCGCACTAAGACCTCCCCTTTTGTGTGGTGAGGGCAAAGCGTTGGACTGTGCCAAATGTCAGTAACAACAGGCCCTGCTGGGCACAGAGCACACACACGTTCACAGAGCTCGGGCTCCTATTTTTCCCCTCCCCGTGTTTCAGTCTCTCCTCTGGCGGACTTGGAGAGGAGACCGGAGCCTGTACAAGGAAGTGCGAGATAAAAGTCTCCGGAGCCGCGAGTAAAGCTTGTTTGTAATGCTCGGAGACTGGTGTGATTTTGTCTTTGAGGCACTTGCTACATAAACACCATTCAGACCCCTTCATAATTATACAAAACAAGGGAACAAACAAACAAAACTGTGTGGCATTCAAAGTTTCCTAAAGCCTCCCCCTCCCGTTTCCCCTCACAATCGTCTTTTCGTGAGCCATGAAAAACAAGAGCCAGCTTGTTTCTCTCCCTATCTGTATTCCTTATTCTCTCTCTCTTTCTCTCTCTCTCTCTCTCTCTGTCTGTCTGAAGCAGAGGGAGTGATGCCCTTTGGCTCACCAGCAGGTCTTGCCTTAAACTGGGGCTTATGTGTATGAGGGCTGAAGCCAGGGCTTCCTGCCTGGGCTCTGAGCCCCCTCAGGGTCATCCTTTGCCGGGGCTTCCGGAACGGACTCATCAGCCCTCCATCCCCAAGGGCCAGCTCCAGTGATACTGAGGGAACGTGGTTCAAATACCAGAGGAATCTGATCACACTCACACACACACACACACACAAACACACACACACACACACACACCTCATAAAGGCTGCTTTCTCTGCCGATGCACGTTTGATGTTTGTTTTGAAATGGAGAGACACTTTATGAAAGGAAAGCATAGAGGAGGAAGAGAGGACTGGGTAGTTTAGGGTGGGATGAAGGATGACTCAGAAAGACGGAGGGAGCAATGGAGAGTGAAAAAAAAAAGGCCTCCAGATGTTTGATTGAGTTACGGGGGATTAGGAGAGGGACGGAGGCCAGCGCTGGACCTGGGTTGGTCGTTCCACAGAAGTGGATTAGGGGGCTCTGACTCAGTGCTCTTTGATCTGAGGGCCCACTAGGTGCAGGTGAAGATGGGGGTGGAAGGGCTGTACTGGGGATTGATACATGTGGGAGACACTTCTTTCAGGCATCTACCTCTCTGTTTAAATGCCAAATCTCTCTCTCTCTCTCTCTCTCTCTCTCTCTCTCTCTCTCTCTCGCTCTCTCTCTGTGTGTGTGTGTGTGTGTGTGTGTGTGTGTGTTTCATCGCCCCTTATCACTGTATTTCTTTGCTCTGTATTTGAACATGTGTGATATCAATAAAATTTAATCTAATCTAATCTAATCTCTCTGTCTGTCTCTCTCTCTCCCTCTCTCTCTCTCTCACCAGGCTTCGGTTGCTTGCTGGCTGGTCTCACTCATCACAGAATAATACATGCGAAGCATAACGGCTGACTTACACGTATCCATAAGGGCAGGTCTTGCTGCACGTAAGCGGGCGACACCTGGGCACAGGTGGGCTGCACTCACACACCTCACAGCCAAAGTCGTCTTTCTCGTATCCCATGGGGCACTCCAGCGAGCAGTAGTTGGCAACATCTGGGCAGGAGTCATCTGAAATATCATTAACAATAAGTGAGCTATATCACAGTATGCTAATATAACCCTACATATTGTGTCCCTTTAGGGCTCTACAAAGTATTTATTCAAAGCCCTCCACATGTACTGTGTAGGCAGCACTGGCTCTCTGTATAGGCAACACTGGCTCAGCACTGGTGTTTTATTTTAGTTTGAATATGGAAAATACAGGTAAATTGCTAAAGAATAAATGCACCCACACATATTTGTATGTTTCTTTCTGAGAATAAATTACTGTAGCTCCCCTTCAAGGTTGAATTTGACAATTTGTCACAATTGTTAAGTTGTGAAATTAAATTAAATGCTTAAAATCAAAGATAATCTTGTACTTCAAGTCAACAAATGTGAATGTTTATCTGCCTGTCTATTTGTCAGCATAAATCAGGAGGTTGCTAAAGGGATGAAAGTAACTAATGTTATCTTGATATCACTTCCATGCCTGACCATGGTAACTACCTTAGAAAATGTTGATAAATATAATTAGCAATGGCTACTGGAAAGCCATCGGTAAATGTATCACTGGTTTGTGTAGACTCACTGCTGAGACACTGGCACAGTAGGCATCCGTTCTTGTCCTGCTGGAAGCCATAGGGACAGTCCACGCCCGAGAGGGTGCAGTTCTCCAGTGGTGGACATAGGAGAGGACTCACAGTTTCATAAGAAGGTTCTGGAAAAACAAGACAAACAAAGACAATCGTAAGACTTCCATGCTTCATTATTCTGCACCAGAGGTATACCTGCTACTAGCTGGAGCTGCCTGCCTACAGTAGCTACCTCCACAGTGGAAAGCCTGCATAAGCACGTCCTGCTGGGAGAAGTGTGCATCTCGGACAGCGGGAAGCATGTGACTCACCTCCCCAGCACGCTGCCACTTCCATTCCTGTGTTTTAGTGGCCATTACTGAACCACATCGTTGGACCAAATCAACGGCCTCCTGCTGTGGAAGCCCTGCTGTTGAGGGTGGTCTCCTCTCACCTGCTGGAGTGGGCCGGCGGAGCGGCAGGGTTTTTTGTTTAAACCTTGGCACGTAATTGGCCAATTAAGACAAAGTGATTGGCTTGAGAACACTTTCATCAGGGCTTTTGCAGCAACTGAATCAGCAAGCCCTAGGAGCTCAGGAGCTCTCTCTCTCCTGCAACCACTATTGTTGTTTATTTCTGACAGTTGAGCATGCAAGGGTCCCCAAGCTGGAAACTGGGTTCTTCGCATAGAAATCTAAGGTTCTAGCACTACCTATGTAAACCATATGGAACAATTACATAAGATTTACAAAGTACCATCTATCCAGCTACATCAGGCAATCATCTGATGTGTTTCTGTGGCAGTGGACTATTTAAACTGCCCAAAGATGCTTAGACAAAAAACAGATGCCTCAGTACAGAATGTCTCAGCACAACAGCTTTTGATTATGTTCTTCACTTTCTCAGTGTCCAGAGTGAAGCAGCAGTGTTTTACCATTCTGGAGTCCCCAGTCAGCTAGTCTGCTTCTCTCAGTGAAGGTATGTCAAGACTCCCAGAGAGACTCCCAGTCACCCACCACCCCTCCACCACCACTCCTGAGCTTCTATTTCCTGTGAATCATGCCAGTAGCAGCCTAATCTAAATATCTTGAACACTGCAGCGGTAGCAATCAAACCCCCCTGCTCTGTTTGAGGGTAAACACAGGGGGTGATTAAGTCTTCTCGTCTCCTTTTTCCCTCTCTCTCTCATGCTCGCAGACAGTCCTGACGGATGAGAGCCTCGTCTAGCCGTTTAAATGATCAGCCGCAGAACGGAAGCCTACTTATGGACATAAAATAAACTCTGAGTCATACTATAAGGATGTTTGGATCCGATGAGGTAGGTAGGAAAAGGTGGGTAGGCCCTTAACTTCAAGGAGGTGTGTTGGGTGGGCAATGGCTGGGGCGACACAGAGACCCCCCCCCCCCCCCCCCCCCCACACACACACACACACACACACACTTCAAACGCACTCACTTATTCTTAAAGCCAGCACCCGGGAGGTAGTGTTTCTGCTCTGCCTAATGGTGCCCCCTGAAAAATAATACACCCTCAATTAAGTAGCCTTGTAAGCACACGACCGGCTCAACAGGTGGGGCCCATTTCAGAGAGCGTGGAGGAGGCTGTAAAACAGAACAAAGCTTCCGTGGGCTAAAGAATGCAGAGCTGCCTCCTTTAACGAGCACACCTCCCCCCCGTCCGTTCAGTCCTGTCCAGTCCAGTAGGAACAGCGCAGGGATTTACTGGAGCGCTAATGAGCTTGATATGCCCACACTCCCACCGGCCAACCCAGAGCGACACCTGCGAGGGAAGCCACCATCACCATATATATATATATATATATATATTTCTGCAAATGATTTGAATGCTCTCTCTGCATGCTTGAGTACAGAGAAAAACTCTACTGTTCTGACCTGTAGTCTCTTGACGGCCAGATTACGGTATGCATGACTGTCCTACATTAATACAGTGCCACCCAGACGCTAAGGTGCAGGAATGCGCTGATGGACATGTAGTCTGTTTGACCCCCAGCCTGCCATTCAGAGGGGTAGCATTTTTGAGTGTGTGTGTGAGAGGGACATTATCAGGGTAAGCAGGCAGGCTTTTACTGGGGTATGACCAGTGTCCTCACATTCCACGCATGACGATGTAGATGATGATGATGTTTTTTTCCAATAAGGACCCAAGATCCTCTAGTCTGCACCACACGGACACACACGGCAAGATGAATCTCCCTCTCTGCAAGTAGGGACCTTGAGCTCACCGTCCAGCCATTCGAATAGTTGGAATAGTTTGGACAGTTTAATGATGAGGTGTTGAGTTGTTGAGTTCCTCTTAGTCATAGTGTCTGTGTGCGTGTGTGTGTGTGTGTGTGTGTGTGTGTGTGTGTGTGAAGCATGCTTCCTGTGTTGAGCACAGGAATGTTTTGAGAATGAGTGTTTACATGTTCGCGTTCGTCCCATGGTGCGTATGTGCATGAGTAATCATGGGCATCATTATAGTGAGTGTGTGCTTTGGTCCATGTGTGTCTGCGTAAATGTCCCTGATTGCTATCAGTTCAAAATGAGTATGTGCACAGTATATCATTCATCTGTATGTACTGTGTATGTATATGTATATGTTAGTATACATTAGCTAATTCAGTATATTGCACAATGTATGCACAAATGCACTATATTACCAATCTACCATCTACCTCTTCTACTGCTCTCTTTTGTACAAAACAGTACATACTGCTCTTAACTGTACATACTGCCCACCTATACTGTATATGCATATACTTTATATTGTGCACTTGCTGCTCTTTGCACTTCTGATTGGATGCTAAACTGTATTTCGTTGCCCTGTATTTATACATGTGTAATGACAATAAAGTTGGATCTAATCTAATCTAATACACAACAATTAATATGTGTAAGTGTGTGTGTGTGTGTGTGTGTGTGTGTGTGTGTGTGTGTGTGTACCTTCGCAGAAGGGGCAGCACTCTCCAGGTATTTTCACAGGGTTGTGGCAGGTCTGCTTGCAGGCCATGGCGGTGCAGTGGGGGTCTCCGTCCACACACTGGCAGAAGGTGCAGTCGTCGTCCTTCCACTGCTCCTCATGCTGGCGTAGCTTACCCAGCACCCAGCAGCTGGCCTTGGTGCTCTCACGAGACAACAGCTCCACGTCTACACAATAGAGGGGAACAGACACAGCACAGTAGTATATCATATTCCCAGAGTGGGTTCATCACACAATGAGATTATGTGGATAATACATGTACACAGGCTACTAGCTTAAGGGTTGCATTGATCCAGGGGTACGTACAAGATGATTGGAGAACAATGTTGAAAACTTACTCGGAAAGTTACATTATGATTTGTTTCTTCAGCTGGTCAATGATTAAAAGCAATGTTCAAAAACCTATGAAGGAATCCATGCGCAGGTATACAGTGTTCTAATGGCCTTTCCAGACTTTACAGAGACTTTATCATTGACATGTATGAAATTATATTTTCAATGACAAACTGACCATGTTCAGCCGCCAGAAAACCAGTCAAATGAAGACATTCTGACAGGAAGAATGGTCTAAAACACCCACAGACAGAATTCAGTATCGGTCCAACGAGATGCCTCGACAGGTTGTTGGTTCACCTCTACTTAAGATTATTCCACTGAGTTGTCCAACTTTTATAGCATTTGTTTCATCTCTTTTAGATCCAATTCATTTCAAAACTGCAATGCCTCTATTTCTTAAAAAATGAAGTTGCTGCTTTGAAAGACCAGCAATTTTAAAATTGATGATTGTTATCAGGGGTTATCAGGGGTCGCCAAGCTTTTTCTTAGAGAGAGAAAGGCATACAGTATATTGAAATGTCTTGTCAGTCTTGGAATAGAAAATTGCGGGATAGAGTGTACAGGTCACAAGTTCATATCCTTAGTCGGGACTTGGCTTTTTCTTTTTTTCCCCCCTCTGAGCAGAGTGGAGTAACTGCAGATGTATGAGGAATTATTAGTGTCCCAACGTGAGCGTTTGAAGTGCGGGACAGCTACTAAGTGAAGCCAAATGTGTAATGGGGACGTGGAGAGCCACGGTGCCATGTTGTTGTGCGCTAGCTTGGCCCGGCTGCTGCTGCAGAGGGCTGGGAAATGTGTGTGTAATGTGTCAGTGTTTCCCATGAATGGGGCATAATTAGGGCTATTTTGTTGACAACACAGGCCAACTGTTTTCCAGATATCACTGAGGCCTTTTGTTGGTAGATGAAGAGCTTTGTGTGTGTGTGTGTGTGTGTGTGTGTGTGTGTGTGTGTGTGAGAGAGTGTGTGTGTTTCTAATAGGTTTGTGAGTAAACTTTGCCCTACCATCTTATACAGCAAGACAAGGAGAGTGGGGCTAGTGTTTGTTTATGGTTTCTGGATGCGTTTGAGTGTGTGCCACCAAACATGAATGTGCCTGCCTTGCCTGCTTGTGTGTGGGAACATCTGTGTGCTTGTTGTTGATGTCCACAAGGCTGATAAATGTCTGCATCTATAAATATGCTGGAGTTTGCGTGAGAATATCTGGTGATTGTATACATTATGATACATAGTCTGTAAGTGGAAGTATGTGCATATGCCCCGCTCTGTGACTGTGTGTGTGTGCGCGTGCATGTGAGTGAGTGTGTGAGTGTGTGTGTGTGTGTGTGTGTGTGTGTGCATGTGTGTGTGCATGTGAGTGAGTGTGTGTGTGCATGTGCGCAAGTCTCCTTGGGGTAGGATTGTTTGTCTGATTCCAGCAGAGATTTGGCTGCTGTGTGTCTTTCCATCTGGGTGCAATTACCCTCAGAATGAAGTGTCTTTACTTCTCTTTATCTTTCTTTCTCTCTCTCTCTCTCTCTCTCTCTCCCTCTATCCTTTTTTCTTCCACTTCTCTCTATCTTGTCCCCAGCGGTCCTGCACTCATTTTTTTTCAACTCTCGTTCTCAACCATCCGTTTCTCAGCACACGGCCCATTGCTTCCATACGCCGACCATAGACACCCACTAGACACTGAGTATTATTGCATCTCAGTGGGAAAGGACTTAAAGCACCGAGCACTGCATCATTCTGACCCCAGTAGCAGGCTTGCCTCTGCACATTTGACCCGTAAGGCAGAGCTCGATAAGGACACCGCACAAACTTGGCAAAGCCTGGCCAAACATGAGTTTAGCATTATAAAGAAGTAAGTTTGATCGGCAGCTTCTTTCACCCCCTTTGGCAAGCAGATGGGTCATTGTGAGCGTGGAGATTATTCTTGAACGAAAGATTTATTTGGCTTTACGGAATTCTTGGTTCCTGTTCAGGACAGCATGCTAGGATCGGTGGCAAAACAGGCAGTGTTGTTGTAGTCTTATTCTAGTAATTCTGAGGGTTGACAATTCTTCCAATATAAATTTAGTTTGGGTGACAGAACAGACGGATCTCATCTGGAGCTGCTGGCTGGGTTTTTCTCTTTAGACATATGGCATTGGCAAATGGCACAGCCCATGTTAGATTAGCGTTGTTGCATTCTGTAGTTTGCTTTAATGTCCAGTAATTAGCTGCGATGAGCTGTGGTGTACAGTGCAGATAGGCCTCCGAAGGTCCTCCACACAAAGTGGCTAAGCCTTCCACGTGGCCCAGAATGCACTCCTCCTGAGTGTTGGATTGTTTGTAGTAAGTGCGTGAGTCTGAGCATGTGAGCCAAAAGGGCTGAGTGTGTGAAGATGAAAGCATTCTCGGTCGTCATGGTGAGCGTGGTTGAGAGTGAGGTGGCGCACGCACCAGGTGCAAGACAGATTCTGACCTTCAGTAACCACCAGCTTACACACACACATACACACACACTTAGCCCAGCCTAACTGCTAAAAAATGGATTTATAAAACACACACACAGACACTCACAGTTACACACACTCGCACACACACGTGCTAACATAATCATGTACACAAACACATAAACATAAGTGCTTGCAAACATTTTTCTTTCTTTCCTTCTTTCTTTCCTGTCTTTTTCCTTGTTTAGAGGTGAAATGGTGCCAGGGTTTCAGGAGGGCTGCACATGTTCCACAGCCCAAAGCTTATTCATCTACTCTGTGTCTGGGAGTCAAGACACATGCACTTAGGCGCCAACTCACAGGTCAGAGTGAGAATATGGAAGGACATGAGAGTAAAGGAGGACATATTTCTTCATCTTTTCCCCATGTGTGTGTGTGTGTGTATGTATGTGTGTTTATGTGTGTGTGTGTGTGTGTGTGTGTGTGTGTTTGCATGAGTGTGTGTGTGTGTATGTGTGTCTGTGTGTGTGTGTGTGTGTGTGTGTGTGTGTGTGTCTGTGTGTGTGTGTGTGTGTGTGTGTGTGTGTGCTCTCAGGCAGGCAGGAGGAAGGGCTGCCCCTCCAGCCAACCGTGCAGGTCCTGGCTGATGAAACGGAGCTGCCGTGCCCCCTCAGATCCGGAGGTTTATATGGCCAAGCCAAGTGCTCCACCGGAGAGCCTGTTCTGGTTCACTCATTTGCGGGCCCTTGTGTTTCAGACATGTTTATGACTGGGGCACACAGCTGGCTTAAACACTAGGCATTAGGGTGAAGGCAATGTGTGTGTGTGTGTGTGTGTGTGTTTGTGTGTTTCTGTATGTGTGTTTCTGTGTGTGTGTGATGACTAAGATGTCCTGGGGGTGTATGGGGGAATGAAAGGCGTGGAAGAAAGAAAGGCACTATCAAAGCAGGTACACAAGAGAGGTAAAGAAGTCTGACAAAATCTTCTAACCCTGGAGGAGATTTGGGGTAACCATTTCAACACACTACCACCCTTCCACCACTCCACCAATCAACAGGCTTCTTTCACAGATCATCCAATCACAATCCTCCGACATGCACTCTTATCTTCAAAAGGAATGCAGAACGAATATGTTAAGCCAGTGTGCGTAGCTCATATCACATCATAACAACAGCAGGCCTTCAACATATAGCTAATAATGTATGTGAATCATAGCCCTAAAGCATGTTAGTGTCTGTCTATATGCCCACGGTTCCCAATGCAGCTCACAGGAAATCATCCTATAGGTCTAACTGACCAGCCATTTGCTGTCATATATGAACCGGTGTTTACGTGAGAGCATGAAAGCCCTGTTGGTTATCTGTGGTTTGTCATGAGCTAAGAAACAGCACACAAACGCTAGTCATGCAAGCCTGTGAGTGTGTGTGTGTGTGTGTGTGTGTGTGTGTATAGGTCTATCCTTTAAAAGTGTGCACTGTATTGTACTGCATGTCTGACTGTGTTTATATTTCAACGGCCATGGTGATACACATGGTGATGTCATGTTGGTAACTCCGGAGCATGATTGTTGGAATGTCCTAGTGCTTCAAGAAGAAGCACACACACACACACACACACACACACACACACCACTCTCCTTAGAGGGTATGAACAGGTTGTAGTTGTCAGGTACAACACAACATTGTGTCATTATCACCATACTGTACCTATGCACACAGGGCAGCACTCTCCCTCGGGGACGTAGAAGTTCTCGCAGTCAAGTTCGGCGCACTCTGCCTTGGAGCAGAAGGAGATGCCACCACGGCACTGGCACAGCCAGCAGGCATCCATGCGGTACACCTCACCCTCCGAGTACTCCTTGCCATTGTGGGCACACTTAGGAGAGACTGCGGAACACAGGGAACAGATAAAAAGAGGCGATTAAGAGATGACACAGCATTTGTGCCCTCTGTGAGAGAAAACATGTTGTTCCATGAAAAAGGGATTTTAACAGATGCTGGGGAGACTAGTACATCTGGCACAGGTACCACAATCCCCACAAAACAATTGTGTCATTCACAAGACTTCATTGTTGCTCCATCAAAGGAGAAATCCCCTACTTATAACACAAGGAATGAAAGGGACTGTACACATAAACAACTTTCACAACAAATAAGTCATATTAAGTTACATGACATATTTTGAGACTGTAGCCTCTGAATCCTGAAATACATTGGTTAGTCTGACCTAAGAAAGTCAGGTGAGATTTAAACCGGGGCTAAGCAACATTCTGTTTTTCTCTCTCACGAGCACCCTCTAAAGACCGCTGTATTGCATTGTATTGCACTGCATTCTATTGGAGGCGGACCGCACTGCTGAACATTGCAAGTGCTGTATCTACCGCTATTGGCCACAGTGGTGCATTCTACACCGTTCGTTCACCGTGTAATGACTCATTTTAGCATCCTAAACAGTATGAAACGGATTAATTAAATGAAATATGTTGCATAGTGGGCCTTTAAGTATGTGATTAGCCAGTCTCTGTGTTATGGGAAAGACCTGATGAGACATGGGCTTTTGGCTGCTTGCTTCTTCACGCATGTTTAAAAGGAGCAGCATTGCTGAGGTGTATCGCAGTGTGGTGAGTGAGTGCCAATACTTCAACAATACAAGCAATGTAGCACAAGCCCTCTTGGCCTCTTTGTTGTGCCTTCATTGGCACTGGTGGGGTAGGAGGTGGTTGCAGTGCCAATCGCAACATTCCAGATTAAGCGCAGCAAATGTTGTCATTGGCTCTGCTACCCTTGCCCTGGACAAAGAATTTCAAGATGCCACTGCTTAGCGCTTGGCGCCTTAGCAACGCAGACAGCCAACCATCAATCTTGGGAGAATTAGCTGGCGCTGTGGTGTAGGTTAAAATGTGGCAGAGAGCTTACGGGACAAGGTCACGTCAGTGATGAGTGACTTACTGAGCTGAGCCATGTCTATCTGCGCACCCTGACCACGCTGATTCTCATTTCCTTTCCCATTAGACATTATCTGTAAACGTCTAGACTCTTAAGTGACAGGGAGCTAACGGCGCTGGGCCCGTATTAAGCAGCCCCTACCATTTACGAGTGATTTAGTGTCCTTCCGTGCTCCACTTTCTCTCATCTCTCATTTTTTTTTTCACGGCCTGTTTTTTTTTCTGTGGGGTCAGCAGTTTTGTGAAGCTTAAGAGGCAGGAGGAGGGGTGTGTGGGGATGAGAGGGGAGCTTACGGGCTCCAAACAATGAAATCGGGCCTGGTTTGCGGGAATGTGGCAGGGTTATGTGATGTCTTGTAGCCGAGACACTGGGTTAAAGAAAACAGGAGCAGGGGCCAGAGTGGGCGAGCGGTCGGTCTGGAGGGCTATGCTGTAGGCGGCAGGCGGCCCAGCGCTAAGCACCGGAAACCTCCGCTGTCTCAGGAGCTCGGGCCTGCCGAACAATGGCTGCCACACGCCTCACTGGAGACCGATAACAACGGGCGGCGAGCGAGCAGTGAGCGAGCGAACGCACGCAATGTTCCAGCCTGCGTCTAGGCCCCTAGGACTGTGTCCCCCTATTCACCTCTTTCTCTCTCTCTTTCTCTCTCTGTCTCTGTCTCTCACGCACACACACACACAAACTGACACGCAGTGACATTTAAGCATCGTGCATACATACTGTATACAACATACTCTACACTATGTGGACATGGGCCATGCACAGACAGCCACACACACGCACACATGCAAGCATTCTCTAGACATAGAACACATACTGTAAGTGAAAATGCAAACACAAACATACAAACAGTGCATATCTAAAAATTACAAACAAATGCAGTTTCACACACAGCCACACACACACATACACACACATACATATACAGTATACACAAAAGGCCTTTCTTCGCTCAGTCTCACTGTGTTTGGAAAAGGCAGCACAGTTTGACAGTTTTCCTGGTACAGAAGCACTGTGTTGATGGGAACCTACAGCTGCAGGCCCAACACAGCACAGCATAGCAGAGAGAGAGAGAGAGAGAGGATAAAGAAAAGAGGTGGACCCTGGGCTCTCTAAACACCTCATCACCTGATCAATGCCTGACAGACACCGGGAATGGAGTGTGGGCTCCACTCAATCTGTTTGTTTTATAATGCGCAAAGCCGAGCACAAAACACAGTCACAAAAATAGGGGAAGGCTACACTTGAATAGAAGACACTAGACATGTTGGATGGGGTGAAATGATGTACAAAGGGTCTTATAGGATGGACCACTATTGATGGACAGAATGTGAGGCACCTCCACTCCTGTGGTAGGCTAATGCACAATGGGCTGTGGCTTGAGTACAATGGCCGGCAGTCATGCAGTGTGTTATGTAACAGGAAGGGTAAGGGGGGATGCTTTAATGAATGTCAGAAGAGGGGGAAGTGAAGTTTGAGTGATAGATACATTTATGCAGTCTCTGTTTTCTTCTCTTTCATTCCTTTCTTCTGCACATCATTTCCCCCTTCTTTTACTCACAGCATCATTCTCTCTATCACTGATCCTCTCTCTCTCTCTCTCTCTCTCACTGATAGCAGACGATGTGTGTCTGTTATTGGAGCATCTGTGAACCATACACATCAATGGTGGATCCAAAGCCCATCTCTGACCCCTTCAACTGGCCTGGACTAGTGTGTGATCTCTAACACAAAGCAGGTGGACTCACTGTGTTGAAAGTAAAGTGAGGGGTATTCCTACCCCGCCTTCACACACACACACACACACACACACACACACACACACACACCACTCCACCTCATTATCTAAATATAATCACCCCACGTTCCACAAAGCATTTAAACAAGGTAACAAAAGAGGAAAATCTAATAAGCATATTATTTTTGATTTGCCAAGGCTTGAATTGAATCAAACATAGTTTAACACTCCACAAAACAGTTATAAGTAAGTTGACAGGATGCCAACATATGTGGTTTCCACAGTGTTTGTGAACACTAATCCTCACCCCCTGCAAAATGAAAAAAATCTCACACCCCTAACTGAAAAAAATCTAACTTTCTGACTTACAGCAGACCCTAGTCTCACACTTGAATTAAGTGTGGACAGGACTGCACACAATGCAAAGTGTTTTTTTTTTTACGTCTAGTAAGCCATAGCCTCTCCAAATAATTTATTACGAGAGAAGACAGGAAAAAGCAACTGGAGGCAAGCGTGTTTATCATTTCCCACAGGCAGCCATTGAAATGTTCAGTGTTAACAAAGGATATTTTGTTTTCTGCTACACTCCTAAGCATGCTCCGTAAACATTCTCTAGCCGTGACAGAGGCTAGCGAGCAGCAAACCAGATTCTTTTTCTGGAGAATAACTAATAACACCTTGGAAGACTGTCTGTTATCTGATATCCCAATCAGAGGCAAGTGTGCACAGGTAACAGCAAACCCTTCATGATGCAAACACACACTCCATCAAGAGGCCTGTCTCCTTGCATGTTGGGGACCAATCTACTAGTTATGCTACCACGACAGGAGGGTAATGGAAAGGACTTTGCTCACGGCTACATGACAGAACAAGTCAGACAGTCCACTGCCAGTCTCAGAAAGAGTTGCCTGATTGGCCTGAATTTCTTAGAGAATTAATAATGCATCTACATCTACATCTATCTCCTGAATGGTGGCTTAGCTGTCTGTGTGTGTGTGTGTGTGTGCGCGTGTGCGTGAGTGTGTGTGTGTATGTATGCACTGTATATTTGTGTGTCTATGTGTGTATGTGTGTGTGTGTGTACTGTATGTGTGTCTATGTGAGCACATGTACGTGTGAGCATGTGTTGATGCTGGTGTTAGGGTGCAGTCATGCGGGTGCTAAATGCCAGCGCTGAGAGGCAACAAAAGGCATGAAGCCGGAGCCCCAGACACTACTTATCCAAACAATGAGCCCCCTCGGACCCCCACAGCCACCAGTGTCCCAACCAGACCCCACAGGCCAGCCATTCAGGGACCCCCAAGCCTAAGCCTGCTCCTGCCCCTAGCCCTCTGGCCTGCCCCTGGCCCTGCCCCACTACCCCTCAGGCCTCCCCGCCAGCCTGTCAATCCAACTGTCTGCCCGTCCACCCAGACAAGCACACACAAAAAAGCATTCCCATACATGAACTGCTGAACCCTCCCCTCCTCCACCCCAAGCCCCCCTGTCACTCACTCACTATCTCTATTTCTCTCCCGTCATCCATTGGTTTGTTCCTCCTCTCTTGCTATCTTTCTGTCTGTCTCTATGTCTCTCTCTCTCACTCTCCCTCTCTCCCTCTGGCAGTGTGAGTCGCAGCAGACAGGAACTCTTTGACACTGCACTTCTGTAGAGGGAGAGCAGGACTGGTAGCCTAAGCACTTTTCTGGTCACCGCGTTCGTTAAGTCCATTAATTCCAGGACACGGAACACATTTAGAGGAAGGCGTAGGGGCCAGAATGGGAATTTGTTCTGTTGGTAAAACAGTGAATATTTGCAGCTAGTGCAGAGTAAACAGGGCCTGGGGTCCCCATCCACGCATTGCCGCTGGAGCACAGCTCCACCACACATACCCTCTGCAGCTGTCCCCCACTCCTCTGGAGGTGACTGTCTGTCTGATCTCTCTCTTTTTTCATCCTTCCACTTGTCTTTCCACTCGTCTTTTCTTACCTCCCTCTTCGCTCTCATTCTATTCACTTCAAGCTTCAAAAAGCTCTTAAAGACCCAGCTATTCAGAGAACATCTTCTATCCTAGCACCTAACCGCACTGATGCACTACTCCTGTCCTAGCACTTAATTGAACTGATGCACTATTCCCTAGCACTATGCTCTTTAAGGTTTCTTCTTCGTAGCTTGTTTGTTATCCTCTTTTTGTAAGTCGCTTTGGATAAAAGTGTCTGCTAAATGCATAAATGTAAATGTAAATGTGTTTTTCTCCCTCTATGACACACTGCACTCTACACACAACTCTGAACCCTGTATACTGTCCTGCTCATCTGTGCAACTTGCTTTCTCATAATTCTATAAGAATCTCTCTTTATCTCGCTGGTTCAGTTTTTCTCTTTTTCTTTTCTTCCTGGCCTTATCCTTCCTTCCCTCTCTCTCTTCCATTCTATCTCTCCATCGCCATTAAAAGGGTTGAGTAGTGTATTGTGGAGTTGAGGTGGACTCCACCCAGTTCTCCCTCCTCCCTGACCCAAGGTCAGCTTGTTTGTTTGGGACTATGTAGCCCCCCACCCCCAAAAAACAAACAAACACACATACAGTACACACACACACAAACAAATACACACACACAACCACAGTTTTTTCTCTGGCCACAGAGGGTTGACAAACTGAGTCTGGGTGTGCCGGCTCAGCTGAAAATACTGTAGTATCCACAGGTCTGCCTTGGAGTCCGGCCCACTCCCGCTCCAGTTAAGGCTCAACCGCGGCCATGGTCATGACCTCTAGTGTGTGAAACCACCCCTGCGCAACCCATCACCCCTTCAAAACACACATGCATGCACACAAACACACTACACACCTCATGCTACATAAACATGAATGTGTGTGTGTGTGTGCATCTGTGTGTGTGACTGTGTGTATTTGTGAAGATTTGTGTATTTGTGTGTGCATGTGTGAAGATTCATGACACCGCAATGTTTTGAACCACGGCCTAGCCACCCGAGGCTGTAAATATATAATGGTGTGCATTCATAGCATTCATGAGTGGCACAGAGTATGCAGTGTATTCTGTGTTTCTGTCTAGTGTATCCACACGGATCTAAAGTTCACTCCATTATACACACACTCTGTCCACACATTAGCTAGCTTACCAAACACACTTCGAATTTATGCTCCTGACAGTACACATGGGAGTGTTGGCTTTCAGTCTAGACTGAGTAAAAGTTCACTTCATAAAACGACAAGGGAAATGTAAAAACAACGTATACTGTATATAACACCTGCAATAACGCTGATGGTATCTGCACTGAAACGCATTCCATTCCGTGTATGTATGTTAAATGGGAATACATTAATGGCAGTTACGCTGCATGAGGGGTTATGGGAGAGTGTGCTGTCCAGAATGTTACACGTGTTGGTTGGCTGCGCTGTAACACCCTACCTCTCTGGCACTCGTAGTCGTGGCAACAGTCGCCGGGCGCGCCGGTGGCCTGGTGGAGGGGCACAGCCTTCTGGCCGGCTGGACAGAGGGGGGGTGGGGGGCACGTGGCACAGGTGCAGCTGGGGGCCAGCGTGGCGCAGCAGGCGCCTGGTGGGGTGTAGCCCAGCGTCAGCACGGAGTCACCAGGGCACTC
>JAGFZM010001651.1:663662-677968 GCA_017657215.1 Limnothrissa miodon
GGGGGGGGGGGGGCATCAGGGGGCTCCACAGTGGCGCTGCTAAGCACTGAAACAGGCACGCAGGTTACATAAGATTGTCTGGGCCATCTGCAGATGAACGATCTCCCCTTTTCATCTGCACTGACTAAAGACAGAGCCAGAGAGAGAGAGAGAGAGAGAGAGAAGAAGGGGGTGGGGAAGCCAGTATAGAGCCCAGAGCAAACAGGATAAGCTCCAGTCAGCGCTGCTGCTATAGACCTGAGTGTGTCTGTCACTGTGGCTGCTTTCAGCTCCAGTGGGCCACTTGGCCTCTGTTCTGCACCTCAACTCCATGCCCTGAGGTGTGTGTGTGTGTGTGTGTGTGTGTGTTGGTGGAGTGTTGGTGGTGGTCAAGAAATAGTAATCCATCTGAGGTCTAGTAGGAAATAGGCTTTCTCCTTTTGGACATTCAGACAAGCTGTGTTTTGTTTTGGGGTGAAATCTCAGCCCACACACACACACACACACACACACACATACACATACTTATGCGCACACACACACACACACATGGTAAGAGGTCATGCTCTCGGTAGACAACACATAAACAGTGGGTAACACCACACCGTGGCCATTGCCAAGTATGGGCGGTCTGGAGCGGAGAGCTACAGCGATGCCACAAAGAGCAGGCAGCATGGCAGAACTAATGAGCAGTCTGCACAACAGAGTGCCTGAAAGAGAGAAAGAGAGAGAGAAAGAGAGAGAGAGAGAGAGAGAAGGGGGAAGGGTGGTGGTGAGAGAGAAAGAGCCAACTCTGGTTTACAACTGTGAGTAGGTATTGATTGGATTTTATCAATATCAATGTCATTGACAATTCTGTGGTCAGAAAAGAACCATTGACCATGGTCTGATAGACATGCTGTCATTCGTAAGAGGAATTGGTCATATCGGTTCTACTTGATTCCCGGATCTTGATTCACACCTTTAATTATGACATGTGTGGTGTCGTGAGTGATGTGGTGTTTGTAGTGTGGTGTGTGGTATATGGTGAGGTGTGTGTGGTGTGGTTTGTGGCACAGAGCTTCACATACCAAGGAGGACATCAACATAAAGTAGCAACCTGATGCTCCATAGTCATAGTTATATCACTAAAATCTGTGGCGTCTAATCTTCCAATCCATTTAGTCTCATAAAGGGCAATTAGAAGAGTTAGTCAGGTGACGCAAATAGGGTCACCTGCATGGCTTTGGTTTGCTCCTTTCTCATTGTTTAAATGGCTATGATGGAAGAGATTAGATTAGATTAGATTACATATACTTTATTGATCCCAAAGGGGGAAATTCAAGTGTCCTTCTGAGAGGCCTTCTGATTTGAGCAATCATTAAAACACTCTGTGATGCTGTGGGAAGATAACCAGATAGATGGATCAGATTTGATCGTTTGACGTGCACACACACACAAATCCACAAAAAGTCTCCATTTTCCACTCAATTTTGTATTCACTCAATATTGTATTCTACTAGTTTACATCAGGATACTCTAAAGGCTTCACATTGAATGATAAGAAGATCTAACAACCAACCTGTGAACAACTAAAGGCAGAATCGATTCAAAGTTCAAACAAAGCACCCCCCTCTACCTAATGAGAGTGTGCAGACTCTCTGCATGTAGTGAAAGAGTCTCTTCTTAGTTTTACAGCAGCTATCATCTATCATGGGTGTAAAAAAGTGTAGCTGCGCGACGTAAGCCACTGGCCATGTGACACTCTCAGCTGGTGCTGCTTCCTGTGTTCGACACAAACAACCTGACAGAAAACTATTTGCTGGTGAGTACACTTATGACCTTTAACCTCAACAGCGTACACACACACACGCCGCTTTTTTCTGTCTTTTTTATATCTTTCTCTCTCTTTCTCTCATACACACACACATACACACACACACAGACAGACACACACACTAGGCCTGTGTGGCCACATCATCTCTGTTGATCTAATGGCTTCTCCTGGCTTTGCTCACAACAGCAGGTCTACTGACACACACTGCACCTCCGGCATCTGGCAAGGGGCCACCGATGTGAATCCTACACTGTTCAGGGATCAGTCCTAAGGAGATGGGATATGGTGCACTAAGCATTACAGTGCGACACCACAGGGAATTGAGTGAAAACACAAAGGAACAAGGCAGCATTATTGAATTGGTGTAGATTAGTCCGACAGACTGTAACTAGACTCCAGCCAAACCACTTCCATGTGTGAGTGTTACACAGATGCAAACAGACCCACAAAACACACACACACACACACACACACACACACACACACACACAGAGATCCAAATACACAGTCTCTTTCTCACTTCCTCTCTCTGCCTGTGCACACACATGTGCCACCCATCCTTACATACACATACAGTACATGTACACAACGCATCCATACATGCACACACACACACACATTTACATTTACATTTACATTTATGCATTTAGCAGACGCTTTTACACACACACACACACACATACATATAGATGCACATCTCTCTCACACACAGACACACACAAAGAGGAATGAGTGTGGCAGACACAGGGAGTGTTGTATGTTATCAGGGATGGCTGAGAAAACACTTGCAACAAGGTCTGCCTGTGTGTGAAGAGGCACTCTGCTCCGGCGCTGTAAATCTCGTTGTGGGAAACAGGCACAGACGGCCCGACGTCACATGCACACACACACACACACACACACACAGTTAGACCACTGCACAGAAGTGATACACAGAACACACAGACGTGTGTCAGCCACTCAATGAGGAGATCAGTGGTGAGAAAGAGGAGAGCGAGAGAAGAGGAGAGGATAGCAGTGGAGGGATGAGCGGAGGAGAAGAGAGAAGAGAGAAGGATGAAGGAGAAGAGAGCAGAGGAGAGTTGACATGTGCAGAGAAACCCCACATTGCTGTGTTTCACTGGTGTCTGTGTGTAATCTCATCTCCACCTTTGTGTCAAGACTAGATCTTCTCACAAGGCCAGTGCCTGCTCTCTCCACAGCAGCACCCTTAGAGTCTGTGCACAGCAAACAATGCTAGCACTGTTCTCCCTGCTAAAAAGGATTCGCAAAAGACCTTAGACACAAGAAATATAAAACATGGCCAAGTCACTGTAAACTTTGTGTCCTAACACCCACACTCGAGATCCTGATAATCCAAACATGCTATTGGTGGCTCACAGCCAGCTGTCACACACACACACATACACAGGGGTATCATATCATCCTCTGATGATTAGCCCATAAGAGCCAAATGAATATCCAGAGTGCTGGAGGAAAAGAGAAAATAATTAGGTGCTGAGAATGTAAAACAAACATCTTCTAGTTAACAAAACAGATGATGCTATAGAATTTTCATCAATTTCCTCAACTTGCACGCACACACAATGATGTGAGATCAGTATTTTGGCAAAGGACGGCGGCTATCGTCAGACATGTGGTATCTAACCTACGTGGGTCCCATATTCTGGGGTACATTATACCCAAACATCACTTAAAGACTTTGTTATCCTCCCATTCAGTTGTTACATAAGCATTTGCAGGACTGCAGCCTCCTGCGTTGGGGCGAAAGGAGAGGAGAGGAAGGAGTGTATTGTACCTGTATTAAAGTACAGGGCTCCAAACAGGGGCATCCATCACACACACACACACGGCCTCCATTTGAACCCCTGCACAGGCGGAACGGCTGACTTCTGAGCGCTTCATCTTGTTGCGCTTCCCCACAAACAGCCAGCCGTTTCAACAGCTCTGCTTCCTTTCCGACTAAATCTGTCTTTCTTTATTTCTCTCCGGATACCTGATCTGTTTCTGCTCCTTCCAGTGTCATCTCGAACACCTTTTCCTCTGTGTCTCTGATAGATGATAGAATAAAGTGCTTTTACAGCAAACATCAACATCTGTTTCTTTCCTATGTTTTTACACTTTCCTCTTTTGCACACACACACACACACACACACACACACACACACACACTCCACGCTCAGCACGCTGTAAGTGCTCCTGGAAGTGCTTCTCCTGTGGCTGTTGCGTCTCTCCCAGTTTCCTCTGCCCTTGGGTCCAGGACTCTCACGTGTCCTCCCAGTCCTCCTCCTCTCCACACACACCACACTCCACCACCACCTGCCCCAACCTCCACCTCCCCCTCCTCAAGGGAACACTTTTTCCCCTCCTCTGAGCCAGGCTGTCTAAAAGCAGCAGGGAACGGGTAGAAAGATGGTAGACAGGGAGAAACAATCCCCCCTCCTTTCTCTCTCTCTCTCTCTCTCACACACATACACACAAACACTCTCTCTCTCTCTCTCTCTCTCACACACACACACACAGTAACACAGACACAGGCTCACATACAAGAAAGAGAGAAATGAAAGCTGAGTGATGGGCTGTGGTTTGACTCTGGGCTCCTCGTGATCACTCGCTCCACTGGGGCCAACATGAGGAGCATCCATCCATCAACACTCACACACACACACACACACACACACAGTCTAGTCCCACTTCTGCTAAAACACTCAGAGAGTGTCTTCTAACTGTGTCTTTTGGGGGTTGAGAACAGACGGTTGCACAGCAATATGCCCCTATCTCTCTGCTTCCCTCCACACACACATAATCTTAGATATTCTGAGGGCAGTTTGGGATACACTCCTGCCATCTGCGGAAACACTTTGGACACACACACACACACACACACATCCTTTAGATTCCCTCAAAGCACTTTTACTTTTATGCGCAGTGGGTTCTTTTCAGTAGACCGTTTCAAAGGTCCGCCAGTTTCACTGTACAGTGTGTGTGTGTGTGTGTGTGTGTAATGGGGAGCCACCCTCTGTGAGTCAGATGAGGTTAGAGTCTAGTGGTTAGAGACATGGCTGCCGGTTTGATTCTGAAACGATCACGTGTGGTGATCGGTCACTGACTTGGCAGTTGGTGCAAAGATGACAAGAGAAGAGAAGAAAACAAGAAAACAAAAAGAGTGAAGAGGTGAGGAGTGGACTGGGCCCACCTATACTTCCTGTGACTCTACATTTAATTTCGCGAGCAAGTCAGTCTGGCCAACCTCCCTATTTTAATGAATTTACTGTCCTGAAAAATCGGGCACCAATGAGAAACGAGCTTTCCCCCCCAGCTCCACTGAGACATATGATAGATGCCGGTTAAGCCTGCCTCTCAGAAGGCGGGTAGTACGGTTGGTTGGCCAGACTAAGCTCCTATGAGCTTATATCCGTGGAAGCCAGGCTAGGGCAGTGGAGGAGAGAAGTGAAATGTACCTGCGGCCTGCTGGCAGTGGCTGCGGTCGGAGTAAGTGAAGTGGTCGTGGCAGCTCTGGGACTGGCACACACAGCCCTCGGCTGTCAGGTTGCAACCAGAGAAGGAGCAGGCTGGGTTGGTCAGCCCCACAAACTTGTCACGGTGCCTCTCCCTGTGTTCACGTTCATGCCGTTTGCCCTCTGCAACAGCGCACACACACACACACACACACACACACAACATTTTGGTGGAGGAAGCCAAACAGAAGGACACCTTGCCAGAAAGTGTGCCTCTGAAACTAGAAAAACAGTCCATAAGCTCTGGTTGGACTTATCCAGTAGTTGGTAGGTTACATACACTTACAGTAGCTGAACAAAGTCATAACACTGGCCACTGCCACTCATGTAAATTAGTCCCAATTCTTCCATGTAGCTCTTGTCTTACCTGCCTTGGCGGCCCGGCCACAGGCCTCTTTGTCTGGGTAGGTGAAGGAACCCAGGCACGAGCGCCTGGAGTCACACACACACTTCCCTCCTGTCCGGTCACAGCCACTCACCAGTGGACAGCGCTCATCTTCCAGGCCAGCATCAGGGAACTCCTGCAAAGCTAAAGAGCAAACAGAGAAAGAGAAAGAATACAAAGAGAGAGAGAGAGAGAGAGAGATAGGGAGAGAGATGGGGAGAGAGACAAGGAGAGGTTAAGCTATTAAAAGCCCCCTCATTTAACAAACATATTACTGTTAACTCCCATATTAGGAAAAGGTCTTTTTAGTATTTTTTTTTTACATTTAGTCATAACTTATTTAGTCATAACTTGTCTTGCCTAGAGTTCAACTACTTTCTATTGGGAAACATTTCTGTCAACAGATGTCAACAGCAGGGATTTAATCAAAACCTTTTGACTTTCTTCTGGCTGAAGAAAGGGTTCGTTATCTGAGAGAGGCAGTATCTATGTGGGACCGGTAGTACAATTTTACTGTCAAGAACAAATTTAAATAGACTTACTTCATACAGACTTTACTATTTATGTTGTAGCCTATTTTTCCCATATTTCTGTTATTCTATTACAGAAGCTCTTCTATTCTATTATTCTCTATTATCTTCTATTCTATTATTCTCTATTATCTCATGCACAGAGAGCAGATCCACATCTTGAGGGGTCAACCCAACTGCCTGAGGTCATGCAAGTGGAGGAACGGTACTGTGAATGTGGGGTTGGAAGGGTATTCTAGTGATGTAAAAGGATGTGGTGTGGTGCGAATCTGAGGAGTTAATTACAACAGTGTAGCATTGGCATTGTGCAAAGACCAGCGAAACAACAGGTTTTCCAGTTTCACCACTCATAATTTAGCTTACAGACATAGAATTGTCATTAACTGGCATTCAAAATTATTGTATTATGTCATGGTGCAACAGTCACTTTTAATTCTAAAACTAATTCCACTCATCCACTCTCAACACAGGTTGGCCTACACTCTTCGGGCATGTGGAAAACAATGACTAGTGACATGGCCATCCTCTCTCACAACTCTCTCTCTCTCTTCAGTCTTATCTCACTGAGCTCTTCTGTTCATCATTATGGCAACAGCCAAGAGACAACATCTTGAGATGTCTGAGTCTCTAAGCTCAGATGAAAAAAGACATAAAGCTTCAGGAATATAATTAGAAAATAACTGAATAGAACCTTGACCTTCTTAACTGCTGTCTTGGAGAATGGGCAATGGTTTGCAGTAAATCTAGCAGGGGGAATGTTAAAAACAAACAAATTAGGCTGGAATGGGCCTATCCAAAGCTGTGGGAGAGTAGAGGAGTTTACTCAGATTCCTGAGGCCAAGGGTGAGGACGATCACACAATCAGCCACAAGATTCCATTCTTCACACATTTAAAAGCCACTCAAACACACAAGCACACACGACACACACACATACATAAAATGAGGTGTCAAAACATGATTTTGCATGTTTGCCTCAAACACCCCCCTCTAAGAGGTGACATTTTGCCTTGATGTTTCCCTGGGGTGAGAAGGTTACGCATCTCACAAGCCTTTAAAAGTGTCTCAGTTGTGGTCATTTACAACGGTAAACCAACTGCTCTTAAGACCTCACTAGATGTTGCCTGCAGCAGAGTTCAACTTGGCTATGATGGAAACAAAGACAGACAGAGATATAAAGATAAAGATATGAAGAGATGAAGTGATATGGGATTGGATATCAACTCATTACTTTTGAAATTTCCTTTGGCGAAATGTGGTTCCTATCAATGATGCAGTGATTGTGGAGAGATGGCTTTAGGCTAGTGGGCAAACAAGTGGCTGCCAGAGCACAAGTGGGCTTTTCAGGGTTTAAATCCTCTGAGCCTCCGCCTCACGTCATGCCAAGAACCTCCCGCTTATTTCCTGCCACCTCCGAATGATCCGCACCTCCAGAGATTTTCCATCTGGAAAAAAAAACGTCTTTCTTGGAGGGGGTATTTTTATTCTGCCCCAGAAAAGACAGGAGCCAGTGGGTCTACAACAAGCTTCAGGGCCTGGCACTGGAGCTAGAGCTTCATAAAAGCTTATTTGGAATGGGGGTGGGTGGTGTGGGGAGTTGCCAGGTCGTAATTAGCAGATAATTAGTGAATTGTTTGTGATAGCAGGCATAGTTGGCCTGTTGGATGCCATTGGTGGTGGGTTGACATGGGCAGTGATGGTAGCTGTTCCCAGAGGTGTGCTTTGGCATGCTTCCTCACTCAACCTAGGAGTCAGCCTGTCTTGGCATTCAGGTCACAGATGAGACAACTGACCCCGGCGCTGTGACCCATGACTGATAGTGACACTAAAACGGAAGTCTTTGAAACACTAGATAATGTTGTCAGCTATAGCCCTTCGGAAGGAGGTGGATGGGCAACCATTTAAATCACCAACATGGAAAGGAAGGTTCTGGTATGTTAAGTGTTCCAGTAAAGAGGAGCAGACAGTTGGATGTATAAAGGTGAAAGACGGCTCCAAACAACAACAGACTGGACTGCGGAGATCAAAACATTTAGCCTTAAGTGCTTAGAAGATATGTATGGTTTGGATTTCAAAGAAGGATTGAATTAATGCATCCACTAATAAATTAACAAATTTCAAATAATTTCAATGTATGCAATTGTGTAAAATTATATCCAATCGCTAGAAACCCTAAAGGCACCTGTTGCACAGCAGTCTACAGAGAAGAATTATACTGGGTGTTGTTCCATTGACTGAGCAGTTCCTTCCTGAATTTGATAGGGCTGAACAGACAGAGGCCATATGACCACAGCTTCAATCTATTTTATCAGTGAAAACCACACTACCAATATACAGATCTTAAGCCTGTTTATTAGGAAGCATTAGAAAGCTTCTTTGAAGATGCTGAAGATGGCTCAGGCTGAAAAGTTTGTCTTGTTTGATATGCTTCCTAATAAACCAAGCTTAGAATAACCCCCTTTCCAGGCACACAAAGTCTTTACTTATATATATGCCATATCTTTTGAAATAGTCCTTATGTTTCAGGCTGATTGGCATGTAAAAGACAATACATGCTTTTAGCAATTAGCCATCTTTTGAGTTTGAGAACTCTGGGGCTCCTCAGACCTGTGATGAAATCCCCCCCAAAACACATCACTGCCACTGGCAGTTGGCAGGCTAAAAAGCTGCATTCAGATAACCATTCACACACTATCCAAGCAGCTGCTTTATGGCTACTGTTCACTATAACACCGCATATCAGCGCCATCTGCTATTATGTGCTGTGCTGTTCTATTTTTTACCACAATCACTTGGAACATAATAGAGGGCTTGTGATGTCACCAAATTACCGCAAATCAGTAAAGGTCTATTACTTTCCCCTCAATCGGGAATATTACCTGATCTCAGGTCTTCAGCAGTAAATGGAAAAGAAAAAGCGAAAAAGCTATTCACAAGCTTCCTGAGGTGTGAAAGATATTATAAATAGCAAGGGGTCGTTTTAAAGTAAAACCTTTTTTCAATCATGCTCATTATGAAAATCCTATTACTCCATGAACTATCCAGATGGTAGCTGAATAAAAATGACTTCTGATGAGCTTCCTGGTGTGCAAGGTAATGACTCTGTGCCACATCCTGGCCCTGATGATAATCACAATTAGGATCAAGTATATTAACCAAGTAGAGATACAATAACAAGGAAATTAATTTCTGTAGGTATTAACGGTCTTTCCATTTGGTAAATGTCTATTCATGGACATGAATTCTCTATACATAATACATGCTAAATGCCTTTATTTCCCCAACCAGCCAGATAGAGAGAAAGACAGAATGAGAATGGAACAGAGAGAAGGGTAGAAAACAGAGAAGGTCAAAAGTAAGTCTGCAGCCCAGTCACTTAGTAACTAGTTCTGGTGCATATAGCAAATCCAGCATGAGATTTGGTCTTTTCACACACCAGACAAAAAATCCCCCCGACACACACACACTTGGACACATCCCTGCCAACATAATGATGTTGATTTAGACCCACTGGAAGGAGAGCCCCCCCACACATCCCCTCCAACTAAGGCTCTCTGGGGCCTCACAGCTGGAGGCATGCCTCAATCATTAAACCCATACAGAAACTCCATGGAGGATGCCCTATCAAGGCTGTCTGCGCTCCTGACACAGAGGGTGGTGGGGGATTGGTGCTGGAGATTGCATGATTAGACAACCAAGTCTGCAATGGTCGTCCAGTGAAGTCATGCTCCCATGACAGGAATAGATTGATGTGGGTTGTTTTTGAGTGTTTCTGTGTGTGCGTTGTGTGTGTGCGTGCGTGAGTGAGAGAGAGAGAGAGAGAGAGAGAGAGACAGAGAGTTAGTGGATGAGAGCAAGAGCGAGAGTGAAAGCGAGTGTTTGTGTATGAGAAAGATGAGGAATGGTGCATGCAACAGTTGGCAGGCCTGTTTAGTTTGGGTGTTATCCTTCTGGACCCCACATGCAGGCAAAAGAGGGCCAGACGATTTTCGATCCGGAACCCCCTGAGAGGCCCACTTCTGTTTTTTCTCACCTCTGTTGACTTCAGTCTCTGCCAATCAGCATGTTTGGACAAAGAGAAAGTCCAGCTGAACACTAGCCATTTGGAGGGCGACTTTGCTGGACTTCAAAGTCAGAGCACCAAATTCATCTTAATCACCAAAAAAAACTTAAGATTCTGCCAGTCTGAACAAGCCTCAGATATAGATTTAGTCATTTACTACATCCACTGATCTAGTTGGAGGTGTGCTAAACGCCTAGCCTACATGTTTTTGTGTTGCGCTAATTATTGTAAAGTCAACGTGCGTTGTAAGCATGTGTGGATGAGTGGAAGGATCGCTGGTATTTCACTCGAGGGGTTGAGAAAAGTACAGGGGGCAATTCTCACTGAGAAAAAATCTGCCTTGACTGGAACCACTCAACAACCGGGGGGAAACCGTTAAAACATGGCCGTTTCTACAATCGAGAAATTGAATCTAAGGATTTGAAGGGGCGTATTACTATTACTATTTACTCAGATTAGCTCCACAGATGCGAAAAAGCTTCTTTGCCCACAAGCTCTGACAGTAACGCATAAAAAAGTAACTCCGACAGATTTTTCGTATCACCATATGGCTCTTTATCAAAGACATGTTATACCCTGCCTTTGAGGATGGGAGAAGAAACTACTTTTGGCTCATGGCCAGGCTTATTGTCACGCAGGAGTTGCAAAAGACCAGGGGGTTTAATATAGGAGGCAGGCGGGGGAAACACAGCCTGACATGAGGTTCTCACTTGGCAGTCAAGTAGCACTTCACCCGTAGCTGCGCGCCTCGAACCTTTCCACCAACGGTAACAAAACACACACACATAGCCTACGCGCACCCGCTCTCAATAGAACCTTGAGCTCAGTTGGCGCAGGGGTTTGCCTACATGCCAAATTGGAAATGACATCCTGCTCTGTTGTAAGAGAAACTCTTATTCCCCTTTTCTCACACCAAATGCACTATTTCTACCACCTACATAATACTCTCAGCTTGAAGAGAGTTATCAATGTAAATATCAATAGGCCTATGTCCAAAAACACATTTACACAATTTCCTGTAACTTTTCCGCATTTTCACTTTCGGTAGATGACCAACCTTTACAAACTCCAATTTCGGGGTCGAGGTTGCGGGTATTTGCTAGTCCTGTCTGGTTGACTAACACACAGGTCAGTCCCAAAGAGCAGTAACCCAGTGCCCAGTCCTGGCCGCCACAGAGTTCCCATTCCAGCCGGGTACACTGATCACAGCATCCACACGGATCTCTGGCCAGACTCCGACCGCTCTCGCAGGCATGTGGTATTTTGAACGGGCATGTACGGAGATCACATGGCGTGCATTCATAAGCCATCAGCACACGCGTTAATAGTGAAATGTTGAGAAAAAATACCAAGCACTTCGGATACATTCTGAGCTGTTTGCGATCGCGCTGTCCTTTTCCAGTGGGTCCTCTGCCTTGTGTCAGTTGGCTGCGTTGGAACCAATACAAATGTCACATGAAACTCCCGGACAATACCTTGAAAGGATGCCACTTCCAAACTTCTAATGGAATCCCGTGTACCAAGAGTGCACAGGCTCACCACTCAAAACATACAAGAAATCCCTGTGGACATAGCCAACAAATTCGTAAAATTCCTTAAAGAAGGAAAAAGAGGAATTTTTCCAAAGATGTTCCTTTGTATGTGTATTAGTCTCCAGGTAGTATCGAGTGGTCTACAGAGTAAAAGCGTGAGGACTGCGGAGCCCGGTGTTCATATCGCCGCGTGAGGTTATGTGTGAGACATGGGGATGGAATCTGAAACCCAAGTTGACAGTACAGGGGTAGAAAGCAAGGGCACCCCTTCCTACTGACTGACAGACGCACTGGCCACTTGCAAGTTGAAATTAGAGGGAGTGCTCCGTCAGGTAACGCCCCAAATTGTCAGACTTGAGTTTAGACACTGGAGTGGGTCATTACATTGCGCAATCGACTTCCCTGAAATGATTGGGGAGTCAAATAACAATTCATCTAATAATTAACTAATCTCTCAGTAATGGGTCGTTCATTTTACATTGACACTGCCCATTACAGCAATCTAAACTATACTGTACACTAAATATTGATTTCAAATTTGCCAAGTCATTTGAATGATACATGCATATGACAATATTATGTATTCCTAGGCCGATATAAAAAAAAAAAAACAAATAATGTATCTCATATAATTGATGAAATGATTTCTCAGTAATTAAATGCCATCTTCTGCAATGTCCTGTGTGATTAGATTGAGTGAGATTGAATGTGTTTGAGCTTTTGTCCCCACATTGCATTTTAGATCTGCTATATGCAGGACTGTGTGAGGAGTAGGAATCCTGTTTGTTAACACACGGATGCAAAGTGAGAGCTCTATTAACAATTCAATGAATTTACTAAATTTACAATATCATTTTGTGTTATGAAGTTATTTGTGGTGCTTTTTCCATGGTTTTCTTTTTAGCTCAAGAAACAGAGAGAGTTAGTGAGAGAGAGAGAAAGAGAGAGAGAGAGAGAGAGAGAGAGAGAGAGAGAGAGAGAGAGAGAGGGCGCAATCCATAATGGAAGACTGAAATCCTGTGGGTACACACAGCTGTCTCTCAAGAGGTGCTTTTAACTCACCTGAACTTGTCTAACAACAGACATGCACACACACACACACACACACACACACACACACACACACACACACACACACACACACACACACACAAACACCTCCCTTGCCCCTCAGTCACAACACAAGAAGCTATGTGTGGGAAACCATCTACCTCAGCAAAAACTGAGTGCAACAGTGTTTGCCTGTTTATTTGTAAAGTCACTTTTTCATTAAACATTTATGGAAATTCCCCCAAGTCATCTGATGTGGAGCCAAAGGGACTCATTCATAACCCACCTAACCCACCCCACCCCACCCCATCAGCAACATCTGCACAACCCGAGCCATGCTCCAACACAAACAACACTCTGGCCAAACGTGGAGACAGATGGACAACTGGCCTTTTGTCTCTCCATCTATCTCTTCCCTCACTCTTTGTCACCCCTTTCTTGTGTCCCTCTCTGTCTCTTACTCTGTTTATATCCTGGTTCCTCCTCTCTGTCCAGGTCCTTTCATGCAATTCATCTATGCCCTTGCTTTATCTTCTCTGCTTCTCCTAAACATGTATTCTTTCTCTGCAATCTTTCCATATTCCTGTCTTGTGCCTTTTCTCTGCAATCTTTCCATCACCTAGATACACTCTTTAATTTTTTCCTCCTCCTTTTGCCTGTCTCCATTACGTCAAGCCATCTATCCATCTTTTTCTCCATCTTTGATCTTTTTTTTCTTTTGGAGTCATTTTATTTACCTCCAAAACTTTTAAACACCTGAAATGATTGATTTTTTTTTTCCTTAAGGACTCACTCCAGTTGTCTTCTGAGTGTTTGTCAGAATGAGTTGAACAACTATTGTAGTTGTTATTACAAATTACAGAAATATGTTAGGTGATCTGACCTGAATAAAAGTATACCTGTGTGTATGTGTGTGCGTGTCCATGTGTGTTTGTCTCCACGTGTGCGTGCTTCTGGGTTTATGTGAGACAAAACATACATCAACAGTGTGGGCTACTGGGAAAAGCCCTCTGTCAGCGCTGTGGTCATTGATGGCATGATCTTTGACCTTTTGACCTTGTGACCCTTCATGTCATACAGCAATCACACCCCCTGCCCTGCCCAGACTTTTTGTGTTATATCACCACTCTGTGAATGTGTGTGTGCGTGCTTGTCTGTGTGAATGTGTGTGGGCACAAGCTGTACTTTTTGGGAATACGTGAAATACCGGTATGCTGCCATCTGCGACTGTGTACATATTGTGTGCAAGGTTACCTTTGCTGCATGCATGTGTGTATGTGTTACTGTGTGTGTGTGTGTGTACACATGAATAGTATGTGTAATATGCAGTATCTGCTTGCCACTATTAAGTGTATATGATGCATGTCAGCATTTCAAAGCATATCCGCCTGGTAGTTGGTCTTCATAACTTTACGATTGTCATAGTGTGTGTGT
>JAGFZM010001651.1:678368-809263 GCA_017657215.1 Limnothrissa miodon
TCATCTCCAACCCACACACATTCAAACTGCACACACATACACACACATTCACATGCACATCCAGCCACTTCAGACGATGAGTGCCAGGTTAGTGGAGAACGTCTGGCCAAGGAGATTACACCCCAAGTGGGGCAAAGCCCTCCCAATCCCCAAGACCTGCCATTGGCTGGTCTGCCCCCCACTGCCCCCCCTCCATACACACACACACAGCACAACACACACACACACAGCACAACACATGCTCTGTGCGACTCCTGTACAGTGGCTCATCAGTTGTAATACTCTGCCTCACCCCTTATCACACACAGAAACAACTGACAAACAGCCAGTATTACACCCACCATGTCATCTGGTTCCCATACACGCACCACAGTCTAATGGAAACATCTAGTACATGTGTACACTCACAGACACACACATGCACGCACACACACACACACATTAATTTTCACAATATCCATAAAAAAACAAATGCACCAAGAGGTTTGTCCAGAAAAGCCCCGATTATAAACTATATTACCAGCTGTTTAAGTATTTCTTCCTTTCTCTCTTTATTTTGGCACAGACAACAACAGGAATAGACTGGGGTCTTTCTATTCTAGACATAATACAGTTACAAATACTACTATCTACATATTCCTTTACCACAATTATAATTGTTCACATCTAGCAAGAGCAGAGTTCCTACTGTAGCAGTGGCTAGAGAGCACAGAGTGCCCAGTGTCCAGGTGAGGTAGGTATTTGTAGGTCATTGTCATCCCCATTCTCTGAATGAAAGCCTCGGACAGTTTCAGCCCGAACCATCAAACTTCCTTATAGTTGAATTTATAGCTGTAAGCTCCCTCTTACAGTTTTCCAACATGTAAAGGAGAGAAATAATATATTTAATAATATATATTAATAATATATATAATTTCCAAAATCAATGTTCATCTCCTCTCTCTATAGGGTGAGTCATTTCTGGTTTCTGCTCCATTTCGATTTGGTGTTTTATATCCAATCTGTGTTGCTCAACAGGCACTGCACCCCTGTTGAACATTTTTTATGTTACACTTCCAGCTCATAAACTTTATCTCTGTCAACTAGCCCAGACCCTGGCTGTGAATCCAATCTTCACAAGCGTTGTAACCGCCATGAAGGAGCTATTACTCAAAAAGGGAGGATGAAGAAGAGGAGGATGATGAAAAGGTCAGAATGACCTCTATGGGTAAACAGCAGACAGCAGTGGTGGTGAAGCTGTATATAGTCACAAAACACAGCGGCAACGAGTGACAGACTGTTGATGACTGAACGATCTTTGCCCGGTGAGTTCACTGAGTTCATAAACAGTTCTGAGGCTCCACTGCAAATGGCTCTCCTAGGAGCATTGCACTTCTGCTACAATCCTACATTGCACTTACAAACTCCTCCTTCTGTCTGTGGACACACAGATCCCTCATTTGTGAAATACACAATGCTCGCCGCACTCACCATTCAATGTAGTTATATTTATAAAGCACCATTTTTAAATTCATTTTTATTGTCTTCAAAAAATGTATGTCACATACATCATTACATCCATTAAAGTAGCTACTAATGTCTCACCTACAACCTCCCTCCTGCCAAGATAATAGGGGGGGGGGGGGGTCATGATAGTTGCAGATGTAATTTGCACTTTACTGTTAAATCAAGCTATGGAAAGGGGAGCGTGGTAAGATTGTCAAAATAATTTAGTCACAGGTTTTAAAAAGGTCCCAGGTCTTCAAACGTTAACCCTCTGAGGAAGAATCTAATCTTTTCCATTTTCAGAAACATCATCATGTCAGATAGCCATACTGATGCCAGTGGTGGCAGTGTTAATGACTTCCATTACATCTGTATTCTTCTCCTTGCTATTAGAGTTGCAAAAGCCACAATGTTTTCTCTGCTGTTAGGCTTTAGAAAATCTCCATATCCCTGGACCCCAAATATGGTATGTTACAAAAATAGGTTGTTAATCTAAATCACAGGCTTCATTTAGGATTCCAATTACAATTAATTAATTTCCAGAATTCCTGAAGTCCAAGACACAACTTAAAGCATATGACAAAGGTCTGCCTGGCCCTGTCCACAACAGTCACATAAATCATATGTATTGGAATATATTTAGGCTAATTTTGCCTTACTGTGATGCATGTGGTGCAGAATTTTCAACGGAATTATATTTAATCATGTTCAAGAGGGGGTCCCATTCATCCAGCTCTGTCCCATACTAGATCTGATCTCTGGCCCTAGTTCCTCTTCCCATTATATTGTTATGCCATCTATGGATACATGTCAAATTACATGATCACATTATACATTTTAGAAATTTGACCTCTCAAGGTCAGAAGCATCAGCAATATATCCTTTACATGTGAGAGTGTTTGCAATTGAGGAAATGATGGAATGTGAGTTTGAATAAAACAATGTATCTGAAGATACCTGAAACTAGACCTTGGGATTAGGAATTTGTTTGCCAGCTTAGTGAAGTTTGGGAAAACCTTAAGATGTCTTTGCATGTGGTAAGGCCTATGAGTTCCCATTATTTGAAAGTATAATCCAGGAGGAAAAGATGGTTATTGCAGACAGGGCTGAGCATAGAATAAGCAGTCAAATTAAATACTACTAAATTGCATCCAAATCCTCAGGGTTGAACTTATTACTGGGCTAGAAGAAAAGTGTGAGGGGGAAAGAGAGAGTTTTGTTGCCTAGTAATAAAACCTTAGAGAAAAAAAATAACTTGGGAGAACAAGTCTAACACTTTATTTGGGTCTTTCAATGATTTGACAAAATCTTGAAGTCTTACCTCCCCATAAAAAAAGATTTTGGGAGAAAAAAATGGAAGTATAAAAGTCTTTGCAGCTAAAGACAGATAAATAGTAGGCCTACTCCATTGCTGGAGATTAGTGCTGATATTGCATGTACACAATACACAACAAGACAACATATTCTGTTCATTACAGTTGTATGCTATCATACATAGATGTACATCTGATCTCCATTCAAATCCTCTATTGGGTCTCATACACATTATATACACCCACACATATATGTTCACTACCTTTAACAAAAAAATAGTCTTATATGTGTCTGTGCAGTTGCCTGATATTTTTCTTTCAGTAGAGCCTTTTAATGAACCCTAGTAAATCATACCTGTAATGACCATGACATTCTGTGGATGGAGCACTGTGGTCACATCCTCCATGCTACATATACATTTGACCTTTACAACCTTTCAGTACAAGGCACTTTTAGTGAAAGAGAGCTCTTTTCCTGTTGTCAGTGGGCTTGAGGCTGTGTCACGTAAAGCAGTGAGAGCCCCACAAACTAGCTGTGTGAAGCTATGACATTAATGAGTAGGAATACCCCCCTAACTCACCACTGAGAGTGGCCCTGGTATTCCTCAAAGCTGACTTGGAGTATCACGATTTCAAAGGGTCAACGTACCCTTCAGGCAACACCAACAACACTGAACTTGAATTATGGTTACCATTGTCTTTTCCAACAGCCATCGCAATTACATACACATTAGAGTGCATTACAGCTGAAAGATGATAGCATGTGTTTTGTTCATAAAAGTGTCATGGAGAAAAAGGCCAGAACAACTGCCTGATGAGGGCACTGATGACTATACTTAAGACCAGGGGTTAAGGACTTGTCATTGGCCTGGGCAACCATCTCATTTCCTTGTTTTTAATTTGCTCTCCCAATATAGGTGCAGTCAGTGATGTTGGAGGACATAATCTATGATGAAGTTTATATATTATACTGAAGTCTTAAAAGACGCTTTCTTCCAGCACAGCTGTACTTAAAGAAGACCTCTACAGAAAACATGACATGACACACACTTCCCGTCTTATTGGCACGTTGGTTAGTTTATAGGCCTACTTTCTTCATCCCACAGGAAATGCAAACATTCTTGGCCAGGCATCTAAGACATACACATGATCTACACATAGGCTACCCATGGTCAACATACACACATCTACATACTAGTAAAAAAAGAAAGATATTTTATTAGAATCGTTTCATTGGCATAAATGAGACATGGTCACAATTCCAAGGCAAACACAGGCTCTCAGTCTTATAGAGATAATTCATACCAATTGATAACAACTACTTTTAAGGCGAGCTGAAGTTTCTGTTTCCCACTGTGTGTGTGTGTGTGTGTGTGTGTGTGTGTGTGTGTGTGTGTGTCAAAAACCTGAGCCTCCGTTTCTCCTTTCTCCGCGGGCACGTCGGTGACCTTGAGGAGTGGGATGGTTCCAGAGCTGTTTGACATTTAGAAGTGGCTTGACTCACTCTCGCCCCCATCAAGCGCGCGCGGAACGTTAAGTGGCCCTCTCTCTGAGTTTTAATCTGTAAATCTCCACGATGATGGTGGATTCCAGAGTGGATTGGGGGCTGCCCCACACCTGCCCCACGCGCTAAGGCTTTCACCCGTTCTCCGGAGATCATGCTCAGTTGCCCACGCGAGCTTCAGGAGACTGTTTTCCCAATTGTAAACACAGAATTTGAGAGGGTGCGAGCGGCGTTATCGCAGAAAACAATCAGTGAAGCTCGTGCTGTAGGTCAATCTTCTCGACGCTTCCAGGGCAGGAATCGCCTCAGGTGGCTCTCAGGGATTTACGGCCGAAAGCTACATCTGGTTTTGGAATGTCGAACTTTATGTTTCAGCAGTAAATCCTTACATAATTATAATGCTACAAACTCAAACATTAAGGGAAAACTAGCACCCTAAATAAAGAATTTTTCATAGGAGCAAAACTTGGCTAAAGAATGCGAGTGATGACCTGTAACAATGAAACAATGTAATGACCTGAGCTTTGGACTTTAAAAATAACAATGAACAAGGATTCACACCTAACCTCCTCATATTGGGGCTTGGGGCTCCAACTACGTCAACACCTGAAGCTATGGGTAGCCCACACGTCTCTTGATAAAGTAAAGGCCTCCCTATTAGTGTTGCGCGGGTCAACCCGGGTTTACCCGCGGGTCGGGCGGTTACGGGTAGAAGTATTGTCGGTTCGGGTGGGTCCGGGTCGTAAAAACGCAATGAATTAGGCATATTGCATTCTTCAGACTTTCTACGGCTTTTGGAAGGCTCATTCTCATGATTTCCCTCTCCTCTCAATGCTGACAAGAGCGGTGCTTTACGTTCCTGCATCCAGCGCTTCGAGCGAGCGCGCGTTCAGTTCAGCAGGTGGCGTGCTGGAAGGGGGTCGAAATAGGCTAAACCCTGGCACAGTGGATTCTTTTGCTGTCCTTCACAGTGCTTCCAAACAGATGTCATAAATAAAGTCGCCCAATATTTTCAATTTGGTAACTTAGATTGTTGAAATGTCACGGCTTTGTTGGCTTTGTTATGCCATGATAATGTTACAGCTTGGAACAACTTGTGTTGGCTTTGTTATGCCATGATTATGTTACAGCTTGGAACAACTTGTGTCTTGTAGGCCTACAGGAAAAATGTGTTTCATTTTTGGCAATCGTTTAATAAAAACGACAAATCGATCGTTAGTTTTTTTTGGCGTTGTTTCATGCATAGACTAATTAATCCTTCATGAAGTTGTGTCATCATCTTTAAGGCGCAAATCGTTGTCATTTGGATACCATTGTTCCAAATTAGTCCTCTCCGCTTAACTGGTAGCTAGGTTCCGCAACAGTAGACACACTGGCTTTTTTTTTTTCATCGGGTCGGATTTGGGTCACGGTTCGACCATTTTTTTTGGCGGGTCGGGCGGGGCGGTTCGGATCTCCTGATGGGTCGGGTTGGGGCGGGTTTTTAAAAATCCTGACCCGAGCATCACTACTCCCTATACCATCTCTGCCTTTAATATAGTTTTGCATATTCCCTGTTCCTCTAGATGGCGATGCGCTTAGCTGAGGAAGCATCCCTTAGATCACAGAGTAGAGAAGATCATCAGAAGATCTTTTTTTTTTTTTTTTTTTTTTCACCTATGCAAGAGTCAGTTGAAGACAAAGTGAGTAGGTATCAGTTGAAGTTAACTCTGAACCAAAAATATAAGATTATAAAATCATTTGACACTGTAAAGTCCATTTTCAATGTCATTCTTAGTCAATGTCATGCTTAGCAAATTGTTCTGAAGAGTCTCTGGTGAGTATTTAGCCTAATTTAAGAGATTTTTTTTTTTTTTGCTAACTCTATTAGCCATGGGTTAGTTCACTTTAATCCCGGAGAAAATTTACCACAATAATAAGCTTACTATGTGCCATGTTATTTGTGACATGCCTTGAGTACAACAAAAACCAATTGGAGATGATTAGAATATTATTTTTTATCCAATTGATTGATTTTATCCATTTTTTTTATTTAACAAATCTGATTTGTTTTGGGAAAAGGTTAAGATGAAGTATCTAGAATCATCCTTGTTTTATCAGTGTTATTTTAATGGTAATGCTATTCTTATAAATCTATATTTCGTTTTATTCTAATATTTATTCTAATATTTAAGTCATTAAGACCAAGAAAACATACATTTTCCAGGGAGGCCTATGTCTGAAGATTCAAAAACATCCCCTTAGTAATGAAGGGTGTGTGCTAGAGTTCACAGTTAGACCTAATACAGGCCAGAGTATATGTCTCTGGCACAGGCAAGGATACTGACATTCTCATCTCCAGTTTCTCAACAGATTAACAATGTTGGATGAAACACTTTGGGACCAAGGTTTGATAGTGACGTCATGCACTGTAAAAATGTCCGTAAATTTAATGGTAAAATGCTGTGTGAATGCTACAGGATAAAACCGTAGCTTAGTTTTTTTTTGCAGTAAAATTAACACTATACTGTATTGTTGTCATTAAGGGTGACAAGCAGAATACCATCTGCTGGCCAGTGATCCATTTGCCGCCAGAGGCCAAAAGTATAGACTGTAGGCCAAAACAAGATGGCCCCTGCTGTCCAGAGAGCCAAGACAAGCTCTGGGGCTGATAGTGTAAGGTCATCAAAAAGAGTCAGAGCACTATAAGCATCCTCCCTCACCTGGATGACATCTCCTGGACTATCAGGAGCACTTCGGTAGGCCAAAGACAGCAGCCCCTGCCACCCTGAGCCTGGAAAGTCAGCAGCCTGAAAATCAAGGAAGAAATTGACATCGCTGACCCTTCGGAGAAACTGATGAAAACTGATGAAAAAGTTAGGTCTCCTCAAGGCCTAACTGGCATCCGTCTTAAAAACATCAGCGCAGTCGCCAAGAGGACTGTACAGGGGAGGATGAAAAAACTCCCTTAAAAGGGTTTCTGGGGTCTAAATAGGCCTGCATCTGAGGGAGAGTGCAGACATATCTACTGGTCTACTGCTCCATCATGTGGCTACCACTGGCATTGCGGCTCTAGCCAAAGAGTCACATGTGATTAAGACTCTTGATGTGGAGTGACAGTCAATGGCCTGCTGACCCATCAGGCTCCAATCTGATTGTATTAAACGGATTAAACTGCATCCTGATTCTATAGTTAATTTATTGGCTAGTATAGGGACTTCACAGAGTTGAGACGAGAAAGGTATGCATCAACTGGTCTAAGTTAAAAACAGTGTTGTGTCTCTTTAACAGTCAGCCCGTTAATTAACTTTATCTATTCACATAAAAGTGTAATCAAATTAGAGGTGGCAAGATAACTTCTTAAAAGTTCCTTAATCCAAAGGAATGTACTTTGCATTATGATTCTTTTCTGTTAATGATATATAGCATTTCTATTTATTTTATTAATAAAAAATACATATGTGCCCAATAATCCTGTTATATATTTGATCATTTCTATGCATCTTAACTCAAGCACGTAGCCTGTGTGCTATACAGCTTCTGGTGTCGAGATTATTATGAGTAAGGACTCGCCGGCCACTCACAGCCAAGACGCAAAAGGCGGCCGAGCAAGGGCTTGCTGTCATTGAAGGCAACAAGCAGAGCACCATTCACTGGCCAATGGTCTTTTCGCGAATACCAGTGAGCAAAACAATCTAAATAGCTAGGGCCCCGTGTCTCACCTGGTTGCCAGCAACGTTGTCCAGTGTACCATCATCACCTTTAGACAACGACGATGATGGCAATCGAACATTCCCGTTTATGGGTGCATGATATTAACCAGGGACGGCAGCAGCCGCAATTTTCTTTCTTTTTCTTTTTTTTTGGGAATTAAGAACTTCGGCCAGAGCTTTATTTGACGCAAACTCTCGTTCATTGGTCAGCTGTCAAAACATGTTCTTGGTGTGTAGGGTGCTTTTTTTTTGGAGAGTAGAAATCTTCTCAGCTTGAAAAGCACCCGGGGTAGGAAGAAAAAAACTCGCTGGCGGCACCGTTTTAGAAAGCGCTCAGGACATATTTCCCCCCAAAAAACACTCTATGGATCATAGGAATAGGCTATAATGTAAAACATTACCGCCCACACTTGAAAAAAAACTGACAGTGTGAACACCCACTCTGATTTCTGGCATCGCTAAATGTAGCCTATTAATTGATTATTAAGCGAACACGCTCCACACCTGCACCTTATTGGGCTACCACCGGGACGACTCGGTGTAGCCTATAAATCTATCACTGTAGATGCACCTCAAGTAAGTCTGACGTGCCACAGAGAGATAATGCCGCAGAGACTAACACGAAAACTCAGTCAGAGTTCGGATGCTTACGAAGAGGGGCAGCCAAGCAAAGAGCAAAAAAGGCAGATGCTTCAAAGAAAAAAAGAGTTATTCATTCAGCAGTTTGAAAAAGAAGGCGAGTCTTCTCTAGGTTACTTAAATTGGCCTTACTTAAACTTTTGACTATCTAGAAAGATGGCTTAACTTAAACATATGTTTCCTTTTTTAAATAGCACAAGAGCGGCTAAACGACATGGAATCAAATCTGCAGCAATTGTTGGCGACAGTGGACCGGGCATTTAAAGTTTTAACCATGAAGACTCCCCAGTCTGTCTTGAATACTTTACTAAAAGATGCGGTCGGTATGTAGTCTTGAAAAATATGCCTATTACATTGCTTGTTGTTGTTGGTGGCTATTGTTGTTGTTGTTGTTGTTCAGTTTCAGCTGACGATGATCCAATTGGAGAGGTGACCATAGCTGTCGGGGTAGGTGTTATTGAATACTTACTTTATATGCTATTTGCTGCCACCTGGTGGTAGATCCTAGATTTAGCCTACTGACATTTGAATTGCAGGCACAATCTCCTGAGGTGGTCAAACCCCTCACTAGAAAACCTTCCAAAAAAGGTAGGCTATGTGAGTTTACTTGTTCCCTTACGCCACTCCCATACAAGAACTGAGATTGTGCCAATTATTTGTTGTATTCATTGCAGGTAAAGGGAGTGATTCTGACACAAAGAAGGCCAAGCAGAAGAGAGCCACAGGTGGACCAGAGGTTTGTGCCAAATTCAGCTTCCACTAACCTTTTTTTTTTTTTTAATTGATGTCGAGACTTCTTATAACCTAATCTGTGTTTTGTTGTTGAATAGCAGAAAAGGGGCAAGACCAGGTCCTTGGACACCAATGAGGGGAAACTTCTGAGGTATGGGAAGGAATGTGTTTGCCTAATGGGAGTCACATTAGCATTGTGGGCAGTGTGATGGATAATGCCCCCAATACAATTTGGTCTGCACACCAACAGTATTGCTTGTGTGTGGAATACAAACTTTTTCATTCTATGTGCTGTGTTTAGCAAAAGATGTTGAAAGTAGGCCTAACAGAAAAGCTACTTTGTTTTAAAGCTGCCTGCCAAAGTGGAGGTTGGAAAGGTTATATCATATAGGCTAGATTTAATCATTCACTACATGTTTCCCTCTTAAAGGTGTGCCACTACTGGAAGTGCAAAACGAACTCTGTCACGTATTGTAACTTTGGGTGAGCTAAATCGGCCTGGACACAAAGCCAGGTGAAGCCTGAGTAGGCGTGTGTGTGTGTGTGTGTGTGTGTGTGATTCTCACTCATATTTAAGACATTCATTCTCTGGATTAATTTGCAATTTTAAAACTAATTGTATTGCCAGGCCAATTTCTCGATCAATCAGCGATAATTTGTTAACTGGCAAAGTTCTTCCAAGCAATGTAGCGGTTATAACTACTTCCCGAGGAGAGGTAACTATGCCTTTTATGCCCTATAAGTGCATGAAACCTGTAACAGAACATCAAGTATATGACCGCCAGTGTTTTGTTTTGTAGACACTTTTGCTAAGTGAAGAAACTAAAGATGACTTTAACTTGGCAAAGGTAGACAATGTCGCAATTGTTAATATGGAGAGATTACGGGTAAGGCTTGCTTAAACTGCCAAACCAGTTTAATGCATATTAAGGTCACAAATTCCTAATTGTTTTTTTTTTTTTTTTTTTTTTTTTTTACTTTAATTTCAGGATTTGATGAGTCATTTTTGCGACAAAGTGAAGACAATATAATTTGCATTTCATTTATAAGTTTTTATTTGTTTTTAAGTGTTGCAATCAAATAAAGTAATTATTTATAAATTGAATTCAAGTAATGCAATTTCTTGTACTAGTGATTGTGAATTTAGTTTAGATCATTGACACAATTTTGCCAGGCCAGTGTTCAGTGTTTCTCAACAGTTTTGACACCCCTTGACTGCATACAACACTTAATGGTGGGCATTTGAGGAAACTGTAAGCATTTAGTTGTAACATGATTGCCTAACTATATTCACCGGTGACTCTGCTCAGATAACCCATAGTGTGATGAACAGTTCCCCAAGTTCAATTCTAGTTTGTTTATTTTTGCTCTGACAGGTTTTGTATTTTCTTGCATGCATTTGATTTGATCCAGAACGGCTAGAATTTATAGGAAACCCTGTAGGAGAAACATTGTACTGAACATGAACCGGCAACATTAAACAAAACGAGTCATCTAGGCCCCTACTGATCCTTGATCTGATCAACACAGATTGTCTAAAGTTAATGAGTGATTCATGTGATCCTTGAAAACGGGCTGTCTCTCTGCCATTTCTTTATGGCAGAAAGGGTGCCATCGGGCCAAGCTGTTTCTTGTCTTAAAGGGATAGTTCGGTTTTTAACACATTAAGCCCCTTTCACAGGTTGTCTAAAATGCAATAAAGTGGTTGACGTCAGAATTTTGATGATTGCTTCTGTCTCGGCTATTTGGGAAATGTAGAATCGCCTCTGCCTGCCTTCAAAATGGCTAGCAATGGGCATGTGGTGTTTCTATCCTTAAAACACTGGTTTTAAAAAGGTGCTACTTACCAAGTTGTTAGTGGTGCTCAATGATGTTCCAAAACATGTATCGTAGCGAAATAAAGCTTCAGTCATGTTTTTTTTTTTTTTGGCACTTTGTTTATATGAAGGAGCATATAGATCCCTATGGGACTTACAAAATGGCAAATAGCCTAAAACATGACAGAAACTATATTTTGCTCCGATACTTGGGTTGGAACATCAGCAAATGCCACCAATCACTCCATAAGTAGCACTTTTTTAAAAACCAGTGTTTTAAGGATAGAAACAACACATGCCCATTGCTAGCCATTTTGAAGGCAGGCAGAGGCGATTCTATATTTCCCAAATAGCCGAGACAGGAGCAATCAAGATTTTGGTGTCGACCACTTTATTTCATTTTTAGACAACCTGTGAAAGGGGCTCAATGTGTTAAAAACCGAACTATCCCTTTAAGGCCCACCACAGAAAATGCTTTCATTAGCCTGGTCGTGTCACTAAATGGGCTACCCTTCTCTGGTGCTAGTCGGGATGATTCCATTGAGCTGATTTTCTTCCGTTCAGTGAACATGGGGAGGAGTTGTAAAAGCAAGCTAGATATTACAAATATTATAAAACTTCAGGGGGCTGGTTCTTTTAATTAATTTATTCATAATGTCATTAAAACACAAATTTTAAAAAGATGCTACTCACTGAGTGGTGGTTAGTGCTCACTGGTGTTCCAAAACATGTATTGTCACAATTTTTTTTTAATTTTTTTTTTTTTTTTATTAAGGAGTCTTTCAATAGAAACCTATGGGACTTACAAAATGGCAACATCATTCTCCAGTCTGATTGTATTAATCTATAATATATAGGTTAGAGAGTTGAGACGAGATGGGTATCAACTGGTTTAAGTTAAGGGAACGACATATTTCAATATTGAAAAACAGTGTTGTGTCCTTTTACCAGTCAGTGTTTAAAAAAAAATCATTTTAGGCCCTTCACAAATTATATCTATTCACCTACAAGTGTCAAAGTAATGGACAATTAACTTCTTTAAAAATTGAGGCTTTTATTTTATTCAAGACTGACTTCATCCAAAGGAATGTAATGATGTTTGCATTATGATTCAGTTCTGTGAAAATACACCCAACTTTAGATGATCATCCTGAGTAAAGACTAGCCTAGGCCACCCATTCAAAATGCAAGCTGCCACGTGGCCAAACATCCCAGGACTTGTTATTGAGGACTTCAAGCAGGGGCCTATTGCACAAAACTAAGATAAGGGATTGAGCCAGGATATCTTGGTTATCCTGGTTGAATTAACCAATCATTTATCAGTATAACCAAGATATACTGGCTTAATCCCTTTTCCTAGTTTTGTGCAATAGGCCTCTGAGCATTCTATTCACCAACAAAGTTAAAAACGCTATGACCATCTTCCCTCGACCGGATGCGCTAGATGGAAAATAAGGATTGTGTCACTGTTGGTAAAAGCGTTATAATATGTATTTGTATTTTTATTATTAATGAAACGATATATGTGGCCAATAACCCTGTTAGTATATTTGATAAATTGGCAATGTACATAGTTTCTATGCATCTTAACTCAAGCATGTAGCCTATGTTATTCTATGCAGCTTCTGCCACTCAGGTGAGAGCAGAATTTTGACCAGAAATAATATATTTATACATGAATCATATATTCCATAAAACAAGATGCCTCCTGCAGTCTAAAGAGCTAGGACAACTTCTGGTGCCAATCCAGTGGAGTGTCATCAACACAGCACTTTGACCATCCTCTCTTGCCTGAATGACGTCTCCTGGACCATCGGGGGCAGTTCAAGAAGCCACCGCCAGCGGCCCTCACCACCTCAATCCCCGGCAGTCAGCGGCCCAGAAATCGAGGAAGATATCAACATCGCTGACTCTTGATGGATGCTGATGAAAAGCAAGCTTTAGGACTGGTATCTGTCCTAAAAACATCAGCATGGTAGCTTCCCACTGTATTCCTTTGAAAAACAGGAAGTCCCAGCCGCCTGCTGATCGCCCCCACTACGATTCTTGTGATCAAGCTGCTTGATGTCGAGCACAGCCATTGGCTTACTTTTAGGCACTTGTTACTTGTCCGTATAGAAGGACACAAGAGGGCATTTATGTGCTGAGGGCTGTATTTCTGAACTATTCGAGCTCTCAACTTAGACTCTTGGTTGCCCTATTAAGATAAGCCACAGATTGGTTTGATATCCACAAATGCAAAGTACACATTTGTTACCTGTATGTTGGTCTTCACATTGTTTTTAGCTGCGATAATTTTACACATACACATTGTTTTTAGCTGTGATAATTTTAATAACAATTTTGTTGTGAAATACAGTATATATCCACTAGATGGCAGTGTTTTTATGTATCATTAGTAAGGGCTTGCTAGTAGGGGAATTTATGTTATCAGTTTTTGTGTTGATAGTATTATATTAATGTATACACATTTTCTAAATTAACTTTATATTTATTTCCCTCTAGCAACATGGCCATGTTGCCTCTTGGCGTTATTAGGTATAAGCACAGTCTAGATCTGTTGCTTACGGTGTGGCCCACGTCACTATGTCACCTCCTAAATGCAAGGTAAGGTAAAGAAATTTTATTTTTATAAGGAATTTCAATGTGTTAACAAAATGTGGTACAAAATAAAAGCTAAATAGATTAAATAAAGGTGGAAAAAAACTGAATAAAATGAATAAAAGCATAACATGACAGCAAGTTAGATTAAATGATAGAATATAAAAAGAATGACAAATATTTGGTCTTAAGTGTGGGTTTGAAACTGACAACATAGGGGCATTTTTTATGTCATCAGGAAGTTGGTTCCATATCTAAACTGTATAGTAGCTGAAAGCTGCTTCGTTTTGATCACAGGTTTCACAAGCATTTTTCTTTTCTTGTATCTTGAGAGACCTAGGTGGTCAAAAACATGCCTCAAAACATGTTTCAAACATGCCAGTTAAGTTATTAGGTCCAATTCCATTTAGTGATTTAAACAAAAGCAGTAATGCTTTGAAATCAGTCAACTTACAGGAATCCAGTACAAGGACTTGGAGTAATGTGGTTGGTTCTTTTTGTACTTGTTAGAACCCTGTAAGTAAGGATTGCACTTGATAACTGTGCCAGAAAACCCAACTCAGTGTTCAAGTCAATGTAGCAGTATGTTGTGATCAGCAGTATCAAAATCAGTGCTGAGGTCCACCAACATCAAGACAGATGTTGCCTGCATCAGTCCACCAACATCAAGACAGATGTTGCCTGCATCAGTATTAAGATGTATGTCATTCACAACTTTAATAAGAGCTTTTTCAGTGCTGTGATTGGCCCAATCAATATCGATTCTCGATCAAAAAATGCAATATCAATTTCAAAATTCACGATCAATCTTTTCCTGCAATGCACTTCTTGCGACTGCACAATACTATAATATTGGATTAAATAAAAATTAAAATAACCACTTATTGGCAAAGTTAACTATCCACAGACAATACCACAGGGATATGCTATTAAATAATTAAACTAGTATGGTTATGCTGTATATTGACACTAAGAAAGCTGTAAATAAATCAATATTGAATCAAATCGAAAGCCCTACACAAACATATTTGGGGGAAATTAATCACAGTAAATTTAATCAGAAGAAATCCAAGGTTTAGCTCAGGTTACTGAGGCTAATTTTGGCTTTCAATTGGCTTTCTAGCCATGGCAGGCCAAAATGAAATGCCACAATGAGGTTTTTGACAGGTTCTTGATATGCTACCAACACAAATTACATCTACAAGTTAATAGACAAACTGAACCTCATCATTAATTATGAAATAATATTCTGTGAATGAAATTTGTGCTACTGTAGTAGTGAACAGGTCGCAGCAAATGACTTGGTTTACATAACAAAAATCACAAATGGAAGAGTTTAATAGTCATTTCCATTCTCTGGATGGAAATAATACAAACAACATAATTTTGTTTGTCAAAATTAAGGAGTTTACCAGAAGTCACAAACATTATGATTTAAACAAAATACTGCATTGTATTTATTTAGTTCTACTTAGGTTAGAATTTGTGTTGAGTACAGGGGAAACGGTAAACACATAAATGTATAAGCACACACCAACAAATGTACATATGTGGGATATTCAGTGGCCCTAGTAATACTATTAGTGAGCTCAAACTCAAGATCAAAGCAAACATCTATCACAGTATTTCATAAACTGAACAAGGTCATTAAAGGAGTCAATGAACACATTTTTGACTATCAGAAATTGTTCTTTGAGGCTTATAGTGTGTGCAAATATGTGTGTCTGAAAGTGACCCAATCTTTGGTTGAACCATGCAAATGTAGGTGTATCTTAGCAAAGTTACGTGTCTTTGCACCTCTTTTCAGATTGGCCTGTTTCAGCGCGGTAAAAACTAGTTTGAAATTTACACATTGAAGGAGGATGGAGACGGTGTTAAAGTTTTGGTATGGTCCATTGGACACCTTAAGTGGTGGTGGCTCAGGTGGTAGAGGAGCCGTTTGGTCACTGCAAGCTTGCAGGTTTGAGCACCACTCTACCTGACTCCATCAAAGTGTCCTTGATCAAAACACTGAACCCCTAATTGCTCCTGGTGGCAGAGGTGATTCCTCTGTATGTAGAGAATTGACAATAAAAGAGACTTAACTTAAGATACCCAAATTCAACAATAACAAGATGAATGCGGTTTTGACATTCTATGACTCCATCAACTGTCAGAAATGGACCATGGCCAAAATGGTACCTGTGGCTGGTTACCACTGACTGATGCTAAGGTAAAGAAGATGAAGCTGCTTTATGATACTTTGATATTTTAAACCGACAGAATTGATTTTTTTTTTTTAATGATGCCTTGGACTGGATTTCTCCTGCTTCCGTACTATCTAAGCAAATCAGTCCCCGGGAGAGTGCTACTGGGAAAGGCAATGTGATGTCCAGATGGTGGAGTGTGTCCCTGGTGAGAGATAAGGTTGCATTAGCATTTCAATAGATGGATTTTCAACTGGACTATGAATTTGTATGACCAAGAGGAGGCATAACCCACACGGATGCCCAGCTCAGTCACCCATTCACCCATGCTCAAAGCTTACAAAATACATTTGAATGGCACACCTGACAGACTGGGGAACACTGAATTTATTTTGCACTTCAAATATGTCATAATCAGATTTATAACATTCCATGTTTATTTTTACGCACATTCATTAGCAGCTGATAGTGAATCTGTGGACAACATACATGTGCTAATGAACTTGGAAGGTATTAGCAGAAGTTGTGAAGCATATTAGAAAACAGCAATAATTTTGAATCAACTGCTGACTAACTGTTCATCCAAATCGGTATGGAGAAACATCTTGCATCTAAGGTAAGTGTGACTGGATTCAGCCCTCAAGGTAGGAGAGAGTATTTCGGTGTAAATAAGTACCTAATGGAGGTATTTACAGTAAGCTTGAACAACAATAGGCATGAACCAAAGGGCATTAGTGAGTAAATAATTACTCAGAGGCCACCTAATTTAATGTGCAAAGACCAAGATCCTTTGTTTTTTCATCTTTCACAGCTACGCTGGTCAACACTGAATGGGTGACGGGTTAAAAAAAAACAAAGAATATGTTCCACTTCTCATGTGGTCTTTTCCAAGGATCATTTGTGAGTAAGCAGACCACCTACACCCCACTCCAGGATGGTATGGCTCAGCTTGACAAAAGTTGTTTTTGTTCCACTCGGGTGCTGATGGGGAAAAAACAGGAGAGTGGTGTGTTCCTGTGAAATCAAAAGACATGTGTCACATGTGTTTTTAGATAGTCCCATTACAGAGCTGCATGAAGGAAAACGCTCTGACCATCAATGGGCTTATCCCCATCAATAACCCCCCTGGAACTGGCTAGTAGCTGCAAATGTTCATTCAATGCACATCTTTCCTTGATGAGTGCACTAGTGAAGGAAAAGCTTGTCCTGCAGACAAAGGCAATGTTATATGATTATTTCTCCTCATTTAAAATGATCAACTGTCGTATCAGCTGCTATAATTTTACCAGTTATACCATTAAGGCATAAACAGAAAATAAACCATCACCATAAAGCGCCTCTCGCCATACCATTGCGGCTCAAGTGGTCTACCAGGAAGACGGGTAATTCATTTGCTCAACCCCAACTGTAGTGCCTTTCCAACCAATGTCTTTCATTCTCTCAATTCCTTTTGACCAATAGGAAATACTACCACTTTATTAGTCTCTGGATCTTCTCCCTGGTCACTCGTATCTACAAGACATCGCATCTACAACGTTACTGCCATCAGTTGGTCCCTATCATGCCACTAGGGATAGGTTTGGCCCTGCTGTCTTGGCTTGTGAGATGGGCTCACCACTACATCTATCTGGAACCTATACAATGGACAGTTGCTATAAAACTTGACACGAGTTTGAGCAGAAATTATTCACTAACCAGATGATGAAATGCCCAAAGGGCTGCATGTGGCCCCCGGGTTGTAAAAAGCCCAGGTCGATGATAAGTATAACTATATTGTATGGCAGAAAAACACGTGGAAGTAATTGCCGTCTGCCCGTGAAGCATGACTGCACTTCATACCTTCTGCTTGTTATCACTGCACATACAATATACTGTAGTTCTCCATATTATCCAAGAGTTACATAAAACTGGGAAATTTTAGCTCTTTACCCATATGGTTTTACTCACTGACAATTTCCCACCTCCAGTTCCTCTAACATGATCAGTGCTGGTAAGTCCATTTTCATTTCTTTTTTATAGCCTACTATCTAGTTAAGTCTCTTATTGTCAATTTCTCTACATATAATTGGTAATACAGAGGAATTGAACGAGGATTACGTTTCTAGCTATCCCAGAGTGATGCGCACGGTCAGGATACCCAGAGGCCGCTGCGTCTATGCACACCGCCTGCTGTGGCATTCACCCAATCACACACAGTCACACACATTATTAAATCAGGGGCAAAATGACAATGGAGGGATATGATACTGAAAAGTCCACAGGTGTTTTTTTTCCTCTAAAATGTGCAGATCAGAGTCAAACTTGGTGCAGAGGCAGGGGACTCAAATGCCCAAGATGATTGATGAGAAAATACACATAGAATAGGCCGACTTGGAAAAAGAAAACAAGCCTTAGAATGACAATAGGAAAGAGGAGACAACCGAATGCGAGTTTCTGGTGTCATGGCAACCTGATTCTTGATGCCTCCACTGTTGTGGTGCCTTGTTTATTTTTCTTGGCCCTTTTGAAAAAAAAAAACACACAAAGTAAACATTTTAGGCCTAATTGTCTTTCAATTAGTTATTTGTGATCAAACAATTGAACATCATTAGTCAAATCATCAGTAATGTGCCACCACCAAAACAATAGCTTAAAGTTGTAACTTTAGTGGTTGTGGTAGTAGAGGGGGGGAAATTGATTACTTAGGTGCATGCTTCAACAGGAAACGTTTTCCAGTCCTTTATTGTCACTATTTCCCATCTTTTAACATGTAGTGTAGTAATGTTAACTAAGATGTAGTGAGTAATGTTAACTAATGTGATTAGAATTAGGATGCCATTAATTAAAGACATTAGGCCTACTGTACTAAGTTGACTGGTACATTCTAAACACCCTAGCGGTGGCGTGACGTCTATACTACAGCCAATCCGATTTCCCCATATGGGCCAGCGAAACCAAGGCGGTAATCTGTGGCAAAGTCGCTGTCCTTTCAGCACCACAACAACAGGTCAGCGATGGTGAAGTACTACCGAGGAGCTGTACTGGACTACGACGAGGCAAATTCCTTTTGTATCTCATTTGGCAACGACTAAGGCGTTTATATTCTACTACTGGCAGTTCTACTCTGTTTTATAGATAATTAAACAGATATATAGGCTATTTTTAATTCGCATAGCCAAATGACAATGAGACTGCATAGACTTTAAAACCTGTTGCTGTTTAACATTCATACGTAGGCTATTCATAAGTTACTGCCTTAGGGCATGTCAAAAAACTATTTTTTCGTTATGAATAGCTTTAAGTTGGTAGTTGTATGTCTTTACGCCTTGGCTTTTGGAGGGCTTGCTTATGGCCAGGCGGAGAAAGGCGAACGTTTTCTTTGCACCGCTATACCAATCGGAGCGGACAGTTGCCCAGTTCCACCGGAGACCTTACAGAGCTCCTCGGCTCAAGAAGAAGAGCTTCGGAACACCGTAATGCAGCTCCGTGAAACCATACTTCAGCAGAAAGAAACCATCGTCAATCAGCTAGGCACTATAAAGGAGTTGACGTCTAAACTAAGTCTTTGCGAGTCTGCTTCCGACGACTCCGGTTCTTGGCGGAAAAACAAGCAGGATACGATGGACGATGTTCCCCGGGATCCTAATGACACCGTTTACAACTTGGGAAAAACCATGCAAACTCTAAAAGACCGTCTTGAGAATTTAGAGGTAGGTAATGGTCTGCTGTTTTACATTAACCTATACACAAACATTAGAGAGTAACCTATAGTCTAAACAATTTCTTGAGCTAATCTTAATCTGAAAGCAAAACCGACACCTGTCACCGGGAATGATCAGACCTGTTTATTTTAGTGGTTTGGTGTAGGCGTCCGGGATTTGTAAGGATCATCCCGCTAAATCTGTCTATATCCATTCCATTTGACCTCTCTGCCATAGCCTAGGTTACAAACAGGAAGTTTTCTATAAACTTTTGGGTTAAGATCGAAACAAGAAATTAGTTATTGTAGTAGTGTAAATCTAATCAGATTATATAGCCTTGAAAATGACCTCACTCAATCTGTTTGTGTAGTTACTGTATCAATGTAATTGTCAGTGTTGGTGTTAGTCTCTATTGTATTTATATATGTGTACTGTTGGAAATTCATTAAAAAAAAAATTCTCAATGATACGTTGGATTTCTCCTTAAAGCAACAACAAATGAGGGCCAATGTCTCCGGGGCCTCCTTCCCTAACGAGCTGCGTGACCTGCTGCAGCGTCGCCTGGGTGACCTGGAGAGTCAGCTCCTGAAGAAGGTGAATGAGCTGGAGGAAGAGAAGTCCCAGCTGTACAACGAGACGACCGCCCACCGTCAGCAGACCGAAAACACCCTGAGCGCTCTGATGAACAGGATCAAAGAGCTGGAGAAAGGTAGCCTGGCTGCCAGTCACTCTGCCCTTTAATTACAGGCCTGCTCAATCGTTTCCTCCCCACAGCGGCCAATACCGTTACCTTTCCAACCCATACAGTACTTACTCCTCACTCACTCACTCATTCTACTTATTCATCTCACTCATTCACTCCTCTAACTTATTAACTCCTCTCATTCCTCTCCTTCACTCATTCATTTCCCCTATTCACTTCATCCACTCACTCAGTCACTTATTCACTCCACTCACTCATTCACTCACTCCCCTCACTCACTAATTTAAGGAGCAAGGAGTTTATTGGTCACATACATTGAAATACCAATTTAATACATATTCAGTGAAATGGCACAAATTAGAGCATTACCATAAAATAATAAATAGGAAAAGCAAACTCAAATAAATAGGCATTGGTCCATATTAGTATCAAGATCCAAGTAGCCTAGGGACCCAGATGTGGTAGTCATTTTTTCAGTTTGCGTCTAGCACCTTCTGATGCACTCAAATGCACTGCTGCCACCACCCACATTCAACTGTCTCACAGTCTCCCTCACAGCCACGGCGCAGTGTTCCTTTTGCCCTGCAGCTTTGCAGATTGAGGCGCTTGCTTGTTGGAGCCAGAGCTGATCTAAACTTTATGCTTTTATTCACGCCTCTTACTCAGTCACTCAGATAGATAGATATATAGATACTTTATTGATCCCCAAGGGGAAATTCAAGGTCCCAACAGCTTAAAAAACCACACACAACATATACTACAGTGTAAACAGGATGATAAGAAGCAAATCAACAAAACAACATGACTAGATCAACAATACTAAAAAGAACAGTAAAATACGAATACTCATTTACTCACCCAGTCACTTGTTCTCTATCCTCTCATTCACTCCCTCATTGACATCACTTGTTCACTCTTTCACTCCATTGACTCATTCACTCCCCTCACTCACTCACTCACTTCTTTCCTCAACCCCTCTTAAACATTCACTCCACTCACTTGTACACCAACACGCTCTCAGTGAATGAGGGTATAGGTAACCAACTGCACTATTTACATTATCCACACACATTCATTCAAATTCAAATGTACAGGATTCCCTTATTATACCCATTTCACAAGAATTAGTCATTGATCTTGCAACCCACTTCGGCACTTATTATTTCATTTAACATGAGCTAACATGATTTACAGTGGCTCTCTCCTTTGTCCATTCTCTCCCCCTCCTTCCTCATCCGCCTTTCATTTTCACCCCTCTACTTTCTGATGCTATAAACTCTTCAAATAGCGGTCACTGTTGTTCCCAAGGTGTGAAAACAACAATTCTCACTTATTTCCTTACAGGTAACAATGGCTTCCGGTCTCCCGAGAATTTCAAGCTCTCGCTCCCCCTGCGGACCAACTACCTTTTTGGCCGTGTGAAAAAGAGCCTTCCGGAAATGTATGCCTTTACCGTCTGCATGTGGCTCAAGTCCAGCTCCTCGCCTGGCATTGGGACTCCTTTTTCGTATGGAGTCCCAGGACAGGCCAATGAGATCGTCCTTATTGAGTGGGGAAACAACCCTATTGAGCTCCTCATCAATGACAAGGTAGGTAAGCATTTAGAAAAGAACTGAGGTTCTCAAATGCCTCGCTATATACTACCATACCAACACCACATAGGTTCTCAATGTTTTTCATAATTGCAAAAACGCCTCCCATCATTTTCTCAAAACAGAAAAAGTGTATCCGATTTGTTTAAATTAGACTCACAAGAATTCTTCTTCCTAAATAGGAAAATCTCTAACCTAGAAATCTATACACACCCAAGTGGTAGCCAATAGTTTTGCTTAGTGGGTACATCTAGCTATGCATGATTGGGGCCAGTTGTTGAAATTGTTGAGGCTTTGGCCTCAATTATTTGGATTTTGGGCTTGTCTTTGAAAGTTGAGCTGAAAAATTAGTTTCTAAGGACAGATTTTTTTTTTGTTTTGTTGATTGGTTAATGGTAGAGGTCTGCGCGGGACAGAATTATCAGTCCCGCTCCCGCCCGCACCCGCATTGTGCTATCCCGCTCCCGCCCGCATCCGCAAAGAATTGTAATTTTCACTCCCGCTCCCGCCCGCACCGGCAATATTTTGTCCCGCTCCCGCCCGCAAAAATCCTGCAAGAGGGACGTTGGCTTAATTTTTATCTCATTGAAAGGCCTCTTAATTGGCTGAACTTTTTGAAGTTTGTCTTAGAGCCCTGCACTCCCGCGGGTGTACTACTACGATCGTCCATCACGTTGATTCAACATTGAATTTCGGTCGTCTGATGGATAGGCCTACCTACCTTTCCAACCAACAACCAATGTCGATTCGACGCCTGTTTGCTATCTGGGTAGGCCACATCTGCAAGTTTGAATGATTTTAGTAACAGTAAATAAAATATTCAGCTCAAATGATGTATGCTATGCACTACATTAATCATTTGTATATTTTATTTTACACTCATATTGTGTTTGCGGGACTGCAGTCTATCATCCTACCGCCCGCTCCCGCATAGTGCAGTCCCGCTCCTGCCCGCGCCCGTGATGAGCTTTCAAATTTATTCCCGCATTGCACTGTTTTGCGTTGGGTCCAGGCAGTGCAGGCCTCTAGTTAATGGCTGGGGGGGCTATTCTGTTGTGTACAGTGTGAAAGTCAACCGCCGATTCCAGTCCTAGGAATGAACCCGGTCTATCAGCTGAGGCCAGACCGTAGTCTGGCTTGTCAGGCTGAATAATCATTAATCAGACTAGCGCCACCTACAGTCAATTTCATTTACCTCCAGCAACTAGTCAGGGGGCAAGCAATAAGCTTAGCTTTGCTCCGACTATGATAAGAGATAGTCAATCAGTAAAAACAGGCTGAAACGGACACACAAGTCTGAAAACAGCAACATTTAATTCAAACGATACATTCCAGCTTGTAACATACATCACAACAAAAAACTACATAGCAGTCATGTAGTAGAATGTTTAATGCAATTAATGTATTAATGAATATGAAAATTTGATGCTTTAATCTTTGAAACACTTCGATCAAAACCTTACTTTATGTACAAGATTTATGGAATACATATTGACAAGTCTGAATAATTTAGCCCACGAATGGCGTTTATACTGTTTTAGTGAAATACTGACTTTTCAGACAAGATCTAACAGTATAGAATTGGACAGAGAACAGTATAGTGCAGTATGGTCTTCATACAGTTCTTCATAATACTCTTAAACAGAGAGCAGTGTTATAAACACACCAGTATTATTTGGTGGCTTAGGCTAGCAGTGATCTGTAAGATGTGTAAAACCAGCAGCACACTTGCCTGTGGCGATCCACTAGATGACATTTCTATCACTCCTCTGATGGGAGGCTGTTTAAATGCAGCCTCTGGACCTCTTCTGTGAAAAATCCAAATCAATCATCCCATGCCAAGATCCAAGGCTGAGCGGGAAATGAACTTACTCAGTGGAACATTGAGTGAACTGAACATTATCAAATTATTGTGGCAACAATCAATACACACTGACTTGTGAATGCACTTGCCAGTGTTTACTACAGCTCTTAGGTATCCACCAGCACCAGTATGTTTCTATTTGGGCTGTGGCAAAAATCTGATTTTTTTGTTGTTGTGATTCTGTAACCATAACAATGGGCCCCATTCATCGATTTCTTCTATATATATATATATATATATATATATATATATATATATATAATGACTATTGCTATTTTAACATTATGGCACAGGGTTGAATGGAGTTGGAAAAGGCTGGGATTAGGCTGTTGGCACAAGGCAGGTTGTGCAATCTGAAATGATGAATACTGTAGGTTGCTTGAGTGGACATGTGGTATGCTGAGATTCCATTTTATAATGATCTTGTCTTGTCACAAAAAGGGACCACAAAGGCAAACGTGAACAAAACAATCAGAGTACTGAGCAAGAGAGTTGAAGCAGAATGGAGGCTACTGTTTAAAGGCACATCATGTCTAGCAGTCTCTTTCAAACCCGAGTGTTTCATCATTGATGAAAGAAACAGAAAACTGATCAGTGTCAAAGGCCTTCAAGGAAAGCGGCTTACTGGAATCACATATATCACAATGACCTTTTCAGATCTACAAACAGAAGAGATTTTTGTACAGGATGTTTAGGATGACAAGCTGTATCTGTATGGATCTGGGAGATGCAGAGGTTGTTGTGTGCATGTCAAAAAGGCCAAGGCCACTTGCTTGTAAATGAAAAATTACATAAGTTTTCTAAATGCATTTGAGCATCATTCAAATTAGAACCAAACAGAATGACAACTGAGGCATTTATTTTAACGGATTAATGGTAAACCTTGAACCTTGAACTGAGTGAGAACATTTCAAATAATACATTCAAAAGGATAAAAAAAAAACAGCACTGTTCAGCATGGGGGTTAACTTCAATTTCAGAAGAATCACAAAATATGATGCTACATCACTAAGTCTTTTTGCAGACATGGCTGTAATTCTATCAAATTCCTATCATGAACCTAGTTCCCTTTTAAAAATGAGTTACGGTTCTCTCCTCATGCTCTCTTGCTGATCTAATGCATTCCCTCTCCTGCCTGGCCTGTGTTGGCTGTAGGTGGCCCGGCTCCCCCTGTCCCTGAGTGACGGGCGGTGGCACCACATCTGCATCACCTGGACCACCAGAGACGGCCTGTGGGAGGCCTACCAGGATGGGCAGAGGGTTGGCACCGGGGAGAACCTGGCCCCCTGGCATCCCATCAAGCCGGATGGAGTCATCATCCTGGGCCAAGAACAGGTGAGGGCATCAGAGATCTTTTTCTTGTTTTGTTTTGACTGTGAATGTAAAAAAAAACTGTGAGTTGACTTGAGGTGAGGCGTATACGCATTATTCAAATTTTAGTTATGTTATGATGGGAGGTTATAGTTGATCATATTACACTGTCAGGGTAATATTTTGGAAATAGGTGTGTAATCAAAAAAGAAAAAAGTAAGAGGTCATAAATAGTCTCTTATTAGCATATGGTGGCTCTTTAACAGTTAGAGCTTGTAAATATCCTTACTATCCTAGTTACCCGAGACGTTGCAAACTTACGAAAGTTTCCTTGTCATGGGGAGCTTTTTGTTACAATCAGGATTATTTGTTTGTAGATAAATAAAAATAGATAATCCATGTGAAATTCTGTGAACACTGGACCAGTTCCTGACAAAACAGTGCCCTTGTTGCTGACAAAACACTGTCCTTGGTGGTGCATTTTTCTTCTGGTTGACTAATTATTTATTTTTGTGATACAGTCTTAATTATACAGTTATAAAAAGGTAAAAAAAACACCCAAGCTGACAATTTGGCTAGAATACATGTTAAAGGCTCACTAAGCAACATTTTTCAGTTATTAATCCATTTCATACTGTTTAGGATGCTAACATGAGTCATTACACGGCGAAAGAACGGTGTAGGCCACTGTGGCCTACAACAGTAGATACAGCATTTGCAATGTTCAACAGCAGCGGTCCGCCTCCAATAGAATGCAGTGCAATACAATGCAATACAGCGGTCTTTAGAGGGATCTCGTGAGAGAAAAAAAAACAGAACTTTTCTTAGCCCTGCTTTAAGAGTTATGCTATTAACACTATTGTTTGTGTGTCTGCATTAGTTACAATATCAGTTTTGGCCTTCTACTTTACTGTACACATGATGGACTCACAAATCAGACAAATCAGGGTGACAGACCCTCCATAGCCTCAGCTATCCCCAGGTCTGAACACTGTTATGAAACTGTCCTTGGAACACAAGGCTATGTTAGTCTATTCAGCTTCAGCACGAATCAGTGTTGTATGGTGTTTGCAAAGACGGAATACAAAGATTGAATTATATTGTTTTTGTTGTAAGCTACCTTTGTGATGATGTATTGTTCATGACACATTGTTGTTTAGTATTTAACACTAATGCTGAATGCACAAAGGTGACCTGCAAAGACAGTATTTACTTTACGCTGTAATGAGCTTCACTAATATAAAGTGACCTGTGCTTAAAGATACTGCTCTGCTAGGCACTGATACGCCACTAAGTTGCCAAGTTCTTAAAGCAGCACCAAAGGAGTTTTGAAAATCATACTCTCTACAGATTGTAACGCAAGCTTCCCATAAGGCAAATCTATTGTAGTTTTACTTGAACTACAGAGCGCTACCCGATAGGGCAACCTAGTTTAGTGCCGTCATAGCTGATAGAGGGCCGCAGAGCAGATGCATCAAGTACCATTCATCCTGTTATGAGTTGATGGACCACCGAAACGATTTTGAAAACATTATTTTAAGGTATTAAAAGGTCTTTGGTGCCGCTTTAACTCTCTGTGTTGTCAGTGAAGATTCCATCTGAGACCTACTGTATGATGTAGTTGAGATAAGTAGGCCTAGCAGCACACGCATCCTCCCACAAGGAGAAGATTATAAATAGCCTGTTGTGTTGTTGTCTTAACGAGGCCTGTCGTTTATGGCCTCAACAGGATATCGTGGGCGGCCGCTTTGATGCCACCCAGGCCTTCGTGGGCGAGCTGAGCCACTTCAACATCTGGGACCGTGTGCTGCGGCCCCAGGATGTGCTCGGCATAGCCAACTGCACCAACTACATGCCGGGGAACGTGGTGTCCTGGGCCGACAGCGATGTGGAGGTGTTTGGCGGAGCCACCAAAACCCCGGCTGAGCTGTGTGAGGATCGCCTCTTCAGCTCCTAGAGGACAAAGACACGCAGATATTAAGATTGGGTGCCTCATCATCCAGAATTATATGTATGGAATTATACTGTAAAAAAAAAGTTTTTTTTTATGTTTTTATTGTTTATACTGTATATCTGACTGAAGTTTTAGTAGGGTCTGGAAGACTTGCCCAATGCCCACTTGAAGAATGCCCAAAAATGTTTTGTTTTGTTATCTACTTTAAATTTCAACATGTGCAAATACCCAAATAGGAATGAGCAGTGGTGTGCATTGGTATTATGAATGTCAACCAAAAATAGTGAGGGGTCAGGCATCTCGCACACTATGGTGGCTGACGAAACGTGTTTGCTTGTCTCGTGGGTCAAAGGCTGACAGATTAGGAAGGACAAGAATTAAAGTCCTGACGGGCTTGCCTGAGGTCACCACCCAAGGCTTAGTGCGAAAGCAGGGTGACAAATTAATTAAACACAAACATGCCTAAGGCCAGAGTCATCAACAGTCCACCAGCATCGCTATCAAGAAAATTATCTGGTGATATTAATGAGTCATAAGACAAAATGGCACCTTTGTTTACAGTGAAGAGTTGACCTTTAACATGTTAACAGATCACCCTCTAAAATCAGATGTGCTTTTGATTCAGCTAATAGTGTACAGCTAAATGGGCTTCAGTACTTACCCAGAGTCAATCTGACATACCCAGAATCCCCTCTGACTGAAACCCATATATAACAAGCACCTGTATGGAGTCTCATGGCTGATAGATTATTATTCGGGGTTGGAACTATTGGGATCGTGTTACATTGATAGTGGGTAAATGAGAAATAATGAGAATATTGAATATTGAAAGTCTGATTACTGTGAGGTCTGAGTGTCAGTGATACTCCTCTTCCCAGACAGAAATGCTACCACTTTTGATCATGGTACTTTCTTTCTGTTCATATTTAGTTTTTACACTTTATTTGTATTGTGTATCTTTTAAGTTTATGTATTTAAACATTATGATATATGATATGTATTTAAACATATTATAATATGTTCAGGACCCCAGTGTGAGTCTCATATTGTGTGTAAATTCATTGAAATGCCTTCAAGACATTTAAGTGCCAAGGGGGCTGTTCACAAAGGCGATATTGATACAAAATAGTGTGGACTTACCAGCCCAGCTTTTACAAAGTATTGGAAAATATATTTTTTTCCTTTTGTGACCTAAGTATCATTTGTCTTGACATACTTTTGTGATTTGTGGCTAAAGTTGGTAAGTTTGCCATTCACCTTTGCATCAGTATCTTCTGTTGGAATTACAGTGGAATGTCCCGTCACCTACCCATACCATGCCTTTGCCAGTGGATGAAATTTTAAAATGTAAATCAAAATAAAATATTAATTCACTCTTTCTGCTTACTTCTTATACTGTGACAGCACATTACATTTTTAAAAAAGTGCTTTTCATAGCACGTGAGCAAGTGAGGAAGAGGGGCCTAATTAACTACTTGCACTAAACCTGCACTAAATTGAATTTCGTTTGCACAACTTCACAAACATGATTTTCTCTTGACGTACACCTACATAGTCCTATTGTACATTCAGTACATCAACAGCTGGGGATGCAAACGCCCGCTGATCTGACTCTCTTTGAGAGAAAGGCGTTCGGGGGCATGGTGCAGGAACTGGCACCTGATCTCTAGAGGTGGAGGCCTTCCCGAGCGTCCGTGGAGGACAGGTGGTGTTCAGAGTATTAGCTGTGATTAGAGGATGAGGGAAGCTCAGCACCACCCGAGGCTTACGTCACTGGCGGCAACGTGTCTCCTCTCCCGTCAGATGGCAACACAAGATCAAAGTTGCTTAGATCTAAATGGAATATGAATGACCAGTGTGGTGTGCAATGGTCTCCAGAATCATTACAGTGTGATGTTGGGTTGTTACTTTGACAGAATACAAATGGCGTACTCCTTGATAATGCCCCACAATGTTAAATGGCATAACCAAATACTAAAATCATAATTGAAGCAAATACAATGAAATGATTTTTCAGACCTTTCTGTAAAGACTGCGTGGCTTATGGCAGACTTAAAGTCAGTGTAATGATGATTAGATAGATAGATAGACAGACAGACAGACAGACAGATAGATAGATAGATAGATAGATACTTTATTGATCCCCAAGGGGAAATTCAAGTGTACCATTGAGTATAGTGATGTAACATAGAGTATAGTAATGTAGCATAGAGTATAGTGCAACATGTGTGTGTGTAAGAGAAATGGGTAAACAAAAGACACTGAGACAGGGACAGTGAAGGAGGAAGGTCCCCAAAGGTGCAAGCAGGAGAATGAGTGAGAGTGACGACATACCAGAGCTGGTCGTCTGATGGCCACACCAATTAACTCCTATAAGGTGCCATGCCCGCACTCAACACCTTTTGGGACACACACAACACACATGGCACACATTCAAAAGGGGCAGAGGACTCCAAGGATCAGATACAATATTCCACAATATATTTCTTCATCGTGAAAAGATTGGAAGGACAGCCAGAGTTTAAAGGTCACAACAGATGTTAGACTATTTTTAGTGTGCCAAAGGAAATTGGAAAATGTGTTGCTGAGTTTTACGGAAATCAGGGCCAGTCTTTTTAATTCCCTTCCAAGGGAGGGAGAAAGATGGGACGAAAGAGAAGCAGGGAGACATTTACAGTCAGAAAATAAATAGGAGTAATATTGAAAGAAATCTACTCATGTCTTCATTGTGTAAGATACCTGTAGCAATCCACTTACTGCGAATGCGCAGTGTTGCAGAATTTGTGCTCGCTACATAGCTGATAAAAATTTGGTGTTGATGCACAACCGATTGCAATTCTGTCAACTGTGGGACTACTTACCTGACAGCTACTAGGACAAGAGAGGGTATGGTACTTCAAGGGGGTAACCTACTTGTGTCAGAAGTAGAAAATCACACCCCATGGACCATAAATAACCCTATAAAAGGAAATATGTACAGGCAGGGCCGGTACAAAGGCCTCTTTCACAAGGGACTCAACCTAACAAAACCCAGCAGAGACATCATCTTCATCTTCATGCACACTTCATGCATCTTCATATTTAGCACTACCACTAGACTCTTTCTCTCACTTTCTCTCAACATTCTGCATGAGAGAGAGAGAGAGAGAGAGAAATGTTCTCTATGTACATATGATAATGATGTTAGGTTCTCACATCCAATTTCCTTCCCCATACAGGCTTGTGCTCCCTTTACTTACATGCAGGTTTCACTCTGGACCACTTTCTATGACAGTTAGAATAATCCTTCCATTATTCTCCTGCTTCACACTTGCTCTTTCATAGAAGTCCCTTAGTCCTTTAGTAAATATCTATGATCCTGGATACACAATGAAACCTTTGCTTGATCCCCGGAAAACTCATAAGCTCTGTCCATTCCTTATTACAGTACAAAGTGCTGTTAATTAATTTAGTCTCCAGCATTTCATTCTCAGGCCAGAAGTATTTGGTATAAAATGGCGTCCAGCCTGATATCAGTCACATCAGTCTGTGTATTATGTCATACCACGTGTGTGTTTTGTCTAGATTGAAATTGTATCCTGGAATACAAATTACTTACCCTGGAGAAAAATGGCGTATACGCTGTTTAGTCAGGAGTGGCCATTGTAAGGTCTGAAAAATAACAAAATTCTGCCATTGTGCTCATGTCTGAGTTAGAGAGCAAATGGGGTTGACAAAAAAAAGAGGCAAAGACTCTGGCCCGAACAAACCCACTCCAACACCAAGCTCAAGGGCACCATCCGTACCGTTGGTCATCATCCATCCTCTTCATCCCACAAACACATTTCTGCTCCGTCTCTAGTCACCACTCATTCATCTCCTCCCTTAGCATGCCTGCGGCAAATGTCATCTATCCTCATAAAGGTCAAACACACTCAGGAAGGAGGGGAGGGAAAAGTAGGCAAGAAAAAAAAAAATAACAGATGAGGCAGATTCACACACACACACAAACGCCATGAGGAGAAAATGGCTCTTGAAAAACTAATTAGCAAGAGTCTATTCTCCTCCTTGTAGCAAGGACAGTCTCAATGGGCTTCTCTCTGCGCAACATACGCTTTTCCACAAAATATTCTCTCTCATACAAGCCAGCGGGTAGGTTTTCCAAGGCTTGAGAGCTCAAGAGCTTTCCAAGGCCTGAGAGCTCAACACTTACAGCAGGTCTGAGAAAAGTGCAGTGTGTTGTACGTACAGTAGCAATTCAGTATACCACTTGTAAAGTTGCAGCCTTGAAACATAGCCTCACATGACCGTTAGATCATCCAGTTGTCTTGAAAGTCTAAAAAAAATCCTGCTAAGTACCTGTGCATTAAAGGGGAAGGTAAAGCAAATGAATCAGTTTATTTTGTCTAGTCACTATACATCTACAAATGGACACTGAAATGTTACATGCTTATTATGACATGTCTGGTTGGCTTTTTCAGTTTTTTTGTTTGTTTTGTTTAGTTTTTTTCTCTCTAGTTTACAGTAATGGCGATGGTGGCGCAGATGGTAGAGGTGCCGTTCGGTAACCGGAGAGTTGCAGGTTCGAGCCCCACTCCATCTGACTACATCGAAGTATCCTTGGGCAAGATACTGAACCCCGATTGCTCCCGGTGGCAGGATGGTACCTTGCATGGCAGCCACTGCCACCGGAGTATGAATGCATGTGTGTGAATGGGTGAATGAGAGGCATACATTGTAAAGCGCTTTGAGTGCTCGTAGGAGTAGAAAAGCGCTATATAAATGCAGTCCATTTACCATTTACCATTTAATTCCAATGTAGAGGTTTTTTACCTCAATGTTCACATCTCACAAAGCTGTCATAGACAAGAGCTTGAAGCCAGAGCTTAGTCGAAAGCTTAGTCATGTTTGTTTCATTCTTTTACTCGTTTTTTTTCTTTGGCTGGGTTAACAGACGAGAAGGGAAGGGTGCCCAGACTGCAGCTAGATGGAATGGCGTGTCACTGGATCACTAAGGAGGGGGCGGCTTTCATTTTCCTGGGAGGGCGGAGGAGCATTGTCTGTGGGCTTCATCTCCAGGCACGTGTAGGTGGAGACATTTGCAGGCACCTGGAAAACGAAACGGCAGGGCTGAGTAATCTGATCTAACAAATTTAAATGACAAACATCACGTTGCAGTGGGTAAGCTTTGTTTCCAGTGTGTTCTGAGATAAGTTACCAATGAGTAGTGGTTTGCTGTCCAAAGTCCAACCAATTTTATAGAAGCCATTTAAACTCGCTTATGTGTTTTGTTAAAATGGGAGTCTTAAAGGATTAATGAAAAATAAGAAAATAGTTTAGTTTAGTTTAGTTTAGTTTAATAGTTTAGTTTGACAGCACAGTTTGATAGACAATGAACGAGAACAGTGACCCTCTAACAGCTGACTATTTTTTATGTCAGAACATTTAACATTGTGATAATGGATTTGTAGTAAATCATTTGAAGTAAATCTGCAAATATGGCTTCAGATAAGAATCACATACCCCTTCTTTACACTAGAGGCAAAGTTGGCTAGTCAAATTAGCTATGTAAAAACAAATATTTTTCTCTTCAATAGATAAAAATAGGGTTCAGACCAAGGGTAAAGCAATTGTGGCCAATTTCAAACTGCTTCAGGAGCACAGCATTATTATTTGACGCTGCTGAGCTAAATTGTCAACCTTCAGGCAGGATCACAAATTCTACTTCACTAAAGCCGTCGGATTAACATATTTTCTCCTTTGTATGGAATCTACTTGCTTATATGATATCAATCACAGAGGTGCGCAATGCACAATTATGTTATTATCACTAAAAATGAAAGAGAGTTATTCCCTTTAAGGTAGCAAAAACAAACTATAGAAATGTATTTGATGTATCTGTTGTTTTCCTTGCTTTTTGTCTTAAATTTAGATCTCTGAACACCACACTTATTAATGAGAGGTTGCAAAGCTGTTATTTCTTTACCTCACCAGAGGCCTATAGAAAATATCTGTATATTACATTGTACCTAAAAGGAGAAGATTGCCCCCTGCTGGCCAAAGTAATACATTGTCAGTCTCGGTTAAGTGCCTATAACTATGGAAATATTAACCAGGGTTTCTCAAACCTCTGTACTTTCGGGCCCAGTGATGTTAGGCCTTGATGCTGCAAGGCCCAGCACAGACCTACACCTCCAGCACACACTCTCTTCAGTGTGTGTGCCTGCCAAACTGTGTCCCAAGAATAACAAGTAAATGTTTTCTTGTAATAACCCATTGCTGTTGTTTTCACATAGTCTTCCTACCTATAGAAACACTCAGTGTACAAAATACTAAAGCTCTCCATTTGCCTAATATAAAGAACATCCCAATAATATTGACTAGTAGAGAGAAAAAGGGAGGCTGGCTGCCCAGCATGAAACCCTCTTATAGCCTGTAGTTTGAGAAACACCCGCATAAACCATCTCAATAATTTATAACTTCAAAGCTGCCTAATTGGCCAATAGCCTGTGTACCTCTGTTTTCCTCATGAAGTCTCTCAGGTAGTGTGGACAACTCACAGAGACAGTGATGAGGGCAAGGATAGTCATGATGAGCACAATACAGGGCAGGATGAAGAGCAGGTGACCGGTAGCTATCCAAGAATGAGGAATAGAAAGAAATATGTAAATAGTGTACGGTTTATTCTGTAAAAAGAATGCAGCTTCCGCACATTCCACACATTAAACATACTGTATGTGATACTGTTCATACTGTGATGTGATTTGGACTCACGGTCAGTTTGGACATGGATGTTGTATGTAGTCTGAAGCACACTGACATCATTGTGAGCACTGATCTCCAAACAGTGGGTGCCGGGAGAGGAGAATGTGAGGTTCAGCGTGAGCCTGCTGTCATGAAGCTCCACCATGCTACACTCGGTCACATGCGTGGGGAGGCAGTCAGTCCCGATCCGCCAGCAAATCCATTTGGGAGGGCTGGCCACATGACAAGACAAAGCAAGGCTTAGATACAGTACGCCAGAAGAACCGTTGTACAGAACAAAGCGTCACTGTGTTTTAATTATGAAAACACAGGTTTTTTATTTAGACTATAAAATTAATTTCATATCTAGTTCTGAGCTTGTTAGTAGTTGTAAAGTAGGCAGCTGTTATTCAATACATATTCTTTTTTCAATTGTTAAAAAAACATAAATAAAATAAAAAAATGAGCAAACCTTCCACCCACGACTAATGTAAGACTAATGTTTTGATCCACAGTATAACTTGCTGGGCCATTCAACTTGATGCTTCTGATGGTATCTGCATAAATAACCAATCCACATCATTTTTTCTTTCTCTTCAATCACACCAAAGCAAAAAGTCTTCCCAAACTAATAAAACATAAAATAGAATGTCAAAATTTTATTTAAGGCTTCCCATAGCCCAAGACTTAGTACTTACCCAGAACCTGTATATCTTTTGAGAATTTCCCACTAACTCTTGAGTGTTTTCCACTCGCCCCGACTCTCAGTGTCAAAGTGTAGTTTCCGGGTACTTTATAACTGTAATGAACAAGTGGGTCTCGTGCAGTGACCGATTCTCTATCAAGAACAAACACAACTTCACATCAGTATGGATGGCAATAGAGTCACAATGCATAATGCTGAGAAAAAAGCTCTTACCCATCGCCCAGATCCCAGTTGTATGTGAGCCTGGCATCCTGGGGAGTATGCCAGGGTGGCACATACTCAAAGAGTACAGCAGTCGGGAGATCAGCAGCTAACACACCATTTTTTCGCGGGAATGTTAAAGTGCCTTCCATCTGATGAAATACCAGCTTTCCAGTAATATTTGCCTCTGAGAGGACAGATAAAATGTGTAAATAGATGCTTGTGTTAAATATTTGTGTAAGAATGATGATTGAATGAAACAGTCTTACCTGAAGCATGAATCAATTGGTTTAGTTCATCTGATGCTTCATGAATGGAAGGAAACACAATGAAGACCACAAAGCAGCAGATAATATGTTGAATTCTGAAGAGGGAGGAATGAGAAACACAATTAAATAAATAAACCTAACCATTACAAGAATTTTTTTTAAATGTAGATGTGGAAATGGATATGGAAACAGAAAATACTTACCGATACATAAGACCTTTTGTGTTGCATCATAGAGTGCACTGAGAGCCTCTGGTGAAAAACACGAAAGTCCAAACCATATACTACACAGGTGATTTCATGGTTCAATTTTCTGCTGAGGGCCTGAAATTATTTTCACGTGAAATGTTCACGCCTGTAATGGCTGAGATTCACAGGGCTACTGCAGGCCTAATTGTGACCTTAGGTCATGATGCCAGACATATATGTTGTAAATCACTAAAAAAGTGTTGTATGACATGCACAACATAGAAGACTAGGACTCTGCAATGTGCAAAAAGTATCGCAAGGGGGCGGTATTTTCTATTATATGGCCCTGTTATTTGGTATGTAACTATGACAACATCTCAGAAACAACTCCGTTTGCAGCAAGGCGCTGTCAAAACTTTATTGAATGTTCATTGAACGTTACCAACTAATAATCATAAACCCCAATCTGAAGAAATATTCAACCAACATTCAGAAATGGATCTGAAGAAGGCAATATTGGTAATGTATAAACAAACAAAGTTAGATTAGCATAGTAACTGGATTAACTACATATGAGCTCCGGTGTTAGCACATCAAAGATTGTGCATCCCAGTTTTTCTACGGATAGAGATTTAGCTCATTGGTTTACTAATTTCCTAACTTTATTTTGACAGGAGCCTCGTCCTCTGAAACCCAGAATATTAATTTGGCAAGTTGTATTTTCCTTTTTGTGTTTCTTTTTATTCCTGTTTAATCATTAGCATAATCTTGTAGCCATTCTTCGTTTTTTGTCTTTGTGTCAATAAAGGGCAGATGCAACTTTTAAAGACACGGATGATATCAACAAAGCCACAGAGACAGAGGAACTGGAAAAGTTAAGACTCTTCATAAAATGTACTAGCCTGTGTTACCTGACACCACTGCAAAGTCTTCCATAATTGTTTCACAGGGTTCTGAGTTCAGTGTTTCGAATCGACGCGACAGATCAAAAGCAAAGAGTCCTGCTGGAGATGTATATGAATGTGGTATTATTCTGCAGAAGAAAGCAGTTCAACAGGGCACAGACGTCTACTCTGCTCTCCATATTTAAAAGAGTACACGAAGCCAACACTGGTAGGTCGTATTGCGTTATCTCGACAGCTTTATGTCTCGCTCCACATGCCAGATGCATTTTTGGTTCTTCTAAGCACACTTCTACATTTCCCTCCAGACACACCCCTCAATAATGCAGATCAGTGTTTCAACTACTGCAGTGAACTTTTGCTGTGTCATTCTGTGCGGGTTTGTAGAATCTTTCTTTTGTAGATTTCAATCAAACTGACAACTAAATCAACTGTATTTGTTGTTAACTGTTACTTATGACATGTTTGAGCTTGAGACTCATTTACCAAGGTTTTTCAGTAGCTCTACTAAACATCTCTTTTCACAGAGACCTCCTTTCAGCATTGCTCTCTACGACCTCAATCAGATGACAGACATCCTAAAGTACTTCACAGACACCTACATGAGACATTATGCCTTATATAAATACATTTTCACTCCACAGGTACTCTATTCCCTCACCCATACATTGACATATTGTCAGGACATTTTTGTCTGTCATTTAAATTTGATAGACTGACTTGGTTTGTCTGTTACAGATGTTTTTAGACCTTTCTCTAACTTACACTGGACCATCAGGTGACATAGAGGACATACAAGAGTCTCCAGGTAAAAAAAAAAATGTTTCTTTACCAAGACGTTTTAGGATTATGGACAGGTTACCAATATCAAAACTGCTCCAAAACTCCTACACTACGTCTGGGCACAAAAAACTGTATTCATAAAAAATACACATACCGGTATATACTTTTTACATAACATTGAAAAAAGAAAAAGATAATGCATTGTACAGGACAATGCAACATTCTGGAGTCACAAAAACTGCTTTACTACATAAAGAAACACTTGTAACACAATATATTTTTATTTATAAATGATGACTAGACTAGTTTGGTCACGTTGTGTTAAAGGGATAGTTCGGTTTTTAACACATTGAGCCCCTTTCACAGGTTGTCTAAAATGAAATAAAGTGGTTGACACCAAAATCTTGATGATTGCTCCTGTCTCGGCTATTTGGGAAATATAGAATCGCCTCAGCCTGCCTTTAAAATGGCTAGCAATGGGCATGTGTTGTTTCTATCCTTAAAACACTATTTTTTAAAAAAGTGCTACTCATAGAGTGATTAGTGGCGCTTGCTGATGTTCCAACCCAAGTATCGTAGCAAAATACAGTTTCTGTCATGTTTTATTAGCCATTTTGTAAGTCTCATAGGGATCTATTTGCTCCTTCATATAAACAAAGTGCCAAATAAAACATGACGGAAGCTTTATTTCGCTACGATACATGTTTTGGAACATCATTGAGCACCACTAATCACTTGGTGAGTAGCACTTTTTTAAAACCAGTGTTTTAAGGATAGAAACAACACATGCCCATTGCTAGCCATTTTGAAGGCAGGCAGAGGCGATTTTAGATTTCCCAAATAGCCGAGACAGAAGCAATCGTCAAAATTTCGATGTCAACCATCGCATTGCATTTTAGACAACCTGTGAAAGGGGCTTAATGTGTTAAAAACCGAACTATCCCTTTAACAGCTGACGATAATCTAGAGAGGAAGAATGAGACTACCGGTGAGAGTCCTGAGGAGAATGAGGCGGGTACAGATGACAAAAGTACAGCTGGCACAAACAGCACACAACCTACTGATGACAAACAACACAATGGCACGAGTACAGAACCTGTCCTAGACAGATCAGGTGATACACTTTACTAAATCATATATCCTCAAAGAGCTAACTGCAATGAATTATCTTTGTCATTAAGTGATGCAAGACTGTTAGGCTATGGATGATACAAGTCTTTTTGGGTTAAAGGCATTAGATAGGAGGGACACAGATTCAGACTATGATCAATTCACTTTCTATTGAAATGTTTTTTCGCTTTAGTATTTTCATGTTTTTATGTACTTTTGAAATAGTGGTAGCTAAAAAAAGAGTTTGTTGAACTGAGCTTAGCTCGTCTCTGTTGAAGGCTCTACTAAGAAGGTCGAGCTTCAGACAATGGTACAACAGGAGGTGAAACGTGAGCTGCAGCGTCTGAGCGGCCAGCTTGAGCAACGTCTGAAGGAGAGCACCGAACAGCTCAACACCATTCTCAGCTCCTTGGAGATAAACCACCAGCCCAAAAAGTGATGCATGGCCATTGTCAAGATGTTACTGTCTATATCTCCCTCAGCTGAATTGATCTTATGGGGATATGTTAGCGTTGACTTATTCTCAGCAAAGCTTCAACATTTCAAATGAATCACACAGAGACAGTTTAAGTTTCATAGATTGTATTTGTGTGAATTTGTTCACCATTTCAAAACCATGTAAGTGTTGAATGTAATATAATATTGTGTGACCAAGATATTAATCATCACCCTTATCAAAGGAAACAAAACTATTCTGATTTAGCAATGTCCTGATTTCTCAAGGACTTACTAGGTGCTATGACTCGTACTGTGACAATCTGTTATGGTTTGTAAATATTTAATTTTCTTGGTCCACCATTTTTAAATTATTAATTAAAAAAAAGGCTACATAGGCCAAAAATAATGGCATCAACCAGTGGAAATAATAAGTTAGCCTACTCTCTGAACCTAGTTAATACAGTAATACACAAAATTAAACAAATGCATACATTATAGGTTGACGGATTTTAGATTAATAATAAACTTAAGACAATAGACCTGATAAAATCCTTATAACAGGAAGTGTAAAATTGACAGTGTATACACTAATGGGAACAATAGCTTTTTAAAGAAAAATATTTTAGTGGTAGCAAAATAAAAATAACCAAGTTCACTGATTAAGCTATTTCTATTGTTTAACTCCATTCAAGCAACAGTCATGTCTGTTTTCAGTCTGAGGTCATGGTGGTTACTCAGGTCGATATAGTTAGACGGTATAGTGTTAAAATGGAAGTTTGTGTGTGAAAACAATGTCTGTGGTCTTTAGCACTCTTGTAAAATTCAGTCCTTGATCATTTCAACTTGCCACCACTGTGCCATGCTTAGCATAAAATAAACACAAGCGCACATGTGCACACACACACACACACACTACAAGAATTAATATGCATACATTTCATGTTTAACAGTACTGTAAAACACTGAGGCCATCAGACAAACCTGGCCACTGGATAGCTGAGGTATCTCTATAATAGTGGGGCAGTGGTTGGGATCTGAAGTTTGTTTCGCTCTGCTCTCATCTGCTCTCAGTGCTCAACAGTACCTTGAAGGGAATGGGACTGACTATAGCATTAAAATGAACAACTTGCATGTTCCTGCAGGACGCAATGCGTTCAGACAGAGTAAAACCAAGTCATCAAGGACTGCATTGCCCGGTTGGTGTTAAACCAAATAGGAATTAATAAGATTTGGGTCCCGTGGATCTCCTCTGATGGAATTAACTTTGATGTAACCAGTCTAATACGAAAAGAAAAACATTCAGCAAATGAAGACCTGATAAATCCTTCCCATGCTAAGTTAGCTAATGGTGACTAAATTATTAGCTGGGGAAGTCATCCAGAAGTCAGCTTTGCATTGCTGCTCCCCCTGTGCGTACCAACTGAAGCACACATGACAAAAGTAGGCCACCTTAAACCTAGAAAGATAACATGGGGTTGTTCAAAAGAGGCACTCTCAAAAATGGGATGTATAGTCATAGTGCTGTGTGCAGGAATAAAAACTAAAAATGCTGCATCACATTTTCTCCTTTCCTTTCTTACCAACAGCAATCAGTGACCTTAAATAACTAGGAGATCGGAACTGGATTTCTCCTTGAAGGTAACATTTCACAGTATCAATAGCCTCTTGTGTTAAAAATCTCGTCTCTACTTAGCTGGATAACAAAGTGCAGCAAAGCAATGAAATTTCACCACTGCTCCCTAGGTCGTCAGGGCTAGTCCTGAATCAATGACTCATAAAAACGCTTAGTCTATATAAACAAACAAAACTGATAATGACCTGATATTAAAAACATTGTGGTCATGACGCTAAAAAATACAGTGCTGTGTGTGGGGCTGGTATGGGGGGGTGTGGTAGTTAGTTGGACTGTAACCTTTGACCTTTGCCGTTTCAATTATCAAAGTCTTCAAGCCCGAGCAAGACGATCTTGGCGGTGTTCTGGAACAGTGCGGCGCGATTCTGCTGTTCCCCTTTCTTCACCCAGTGGCCGTAGATGCGGAAGGCGCAGCCGTCAATGAGCTTGCGCACGCCCCGCAGCGAGTAGGGGTCCCTGGCCAGCAGGTCCCGCGTCACCGGCCTGCTACGCACGTAGCGGAAGTGGATACGGATACAGGCCAGTACTGTGAGGATCAGAACCTGGAGGCAGACGAGGAACACAGTACATATAACCTACATACCTGTGTACACTATTCTTGTAGAACCAACATATATACCGACACCAAACTGTGAATATAAAACAACACAGGTTTTCACAGTAACAGATCAAAGGCTGAGGCCCACTGGCTGAAAAAACACTATGTTTACCATCTTCCACTATGGCACACTGGTACCTTACAGCTGTCTTTTGTAGTGTTGTAGCTATAGTCTGTGAGCATATATTGTATAAGTTTCTAAACACATTAACCACCCCCAGGATAAATACATTTCTATTAAGCTATCTATTTAAGATCAGGCCATTTCAAATCAGGAACTCACCCTAAAGGTTCTTCTTGGGCTGAAGTGACGCACATCCTTCTGGTACTGGCGAAAAAATGGGTGAGCCAATGCTTGCTCTGCTGTCAAACGATGTATAGGGTCCACCACCAGAAGCCTGGTGATCTTAAAAAAAAAAAAAAAAAAAAAAGGAGCGATATTAGTACTATTCCTTACACCATTTGTGCTGTCTGGTCTATGCTTAAACAACATTTAGGTCAGCTGGAAAGAAGAAGATAGGTAACTATACAGTAATAAACAGGGTATACCAGCTATACTACTTTAAAATTGCTGAATTAAGATCAGTCCGTCAAACATGCCTCCTTTTAGCAGCTCCTGTCATTCTAAAACCCACTGACAGCACAGCAGTCATCGGCGCAAAAACAACAGGGGTTGGTTTACTCTGGATAATCCCCATGAGACTTAATCTTAATTATTTATAAACCGAAATCTATTTGCTAAAGCCAAGGATGAAACTTTATGTGCCACCAATGAAATATCAGCTAAATATCACATGCCACACAACAGCTATAATGCACACAAAGACTGCACTTTGCCCCATCATTTAAATAAGGTGTATAGATATGGTATTGTGGTGATTGATGTTTCCCTTGATGATTCCCTTGAGACTGACAACTGAAATATCCTCCTCAGTGTTCTGTGAAAGTCCACAATATCTAAGTGAAGCAAGTATCAAGTAGAGGTAAAAGCGCACATCACAGTGATCAGTAACACTGTCAGGTTGTGCAGTTTCATGTGATTTGTGTATCCAATCTGAATCTCCGTATCTTTGTAACTCCATGTGTTATCTAACAAAGAAGAATGGGTGTGAAAAATGTGTTAGTTCTGCTCGCTTCACACTTCTCTGTTAGAATCCTGGCAGAGATTTTGTCCCACAGATAACATACGGATATCACGCTTTAGAATTACATATGCAATACTAGTATGTACTGTATCTCAGCCATTCTTATCAGAGAAATGCCTTATTATTGCATTATCCAAATATCTCATAATAAAATAAGCAGTATCTTTGATTCCAATGGTGTAAATGATTCCAGCGTATGATCAGCTGTTCTTGGATAAATGGGGAAAAAATATATATTACATTTCTGCATTACCCTGTACACAGTCTATAGCCTGATTTGATCAGCCGCTTTCACTTTGTTTCACTTCGTGCAAAGCGTCTGAGAACCAGCCATAGGCATTCGTTTTCATGACGGTGGGCGGGATACTTTCTGCTTCAACCAATGGCTACTGCTTGGTCGTGACGTATGCTATTTCAGATTGGGCGCTAGAGTTCAACATCATCGCCTTTAGTTCTGTTCAGTTCGCGATCTGTTCGCTGATTTCGCAGAAAACGAAAGCTTATCGTTAGTTCCCTGACTAGTTTGGAGGAAAATGAAATTGACGGGAACCACTAGGGGGCGTTAGCCTGGCTACACAGTCTACAGCCCAGAAGACAAATTGAAGGACTACTACGCGCCACCAGATACGCTGCCAAATATCCCAGATAGCAGACAGCCATTGAAACAATGTAAAATCATCATTGATTTGACGTTAAGTTAACGAATCAACGTCGGATTTCGATGTTGATTTAATATCAGTTTGCACCCAAATTTAATATTGAAACAATGCTGATTTATCAACTATAGACCAACGGAATCTCAATTGTATTTCAACTGATACTGATATTGAATCAACATTGAAAGTGCAACGTAACTATAGATCAATGTAATTTCAATTACATATCAATTGATAAAACCAGAAGATATTGTTTATGCTAGACTGATACAGTACATATACTTTGGCCACCCCATGCAAAAAGGTCTGGCTCCACCACTGGCGAATAAGTTCAATGCCAAAAAGTCTTACCAGGTCCTTGACAGTATCTGAGCGGTCATCCCACTCAGGCGATGTAAACTGATAGCGGCCCTCCATGATCATCCGCAACATCAGCATCTGCTTGCGGTGCCAGAAGGGTGGGGACCCTGCCAGCAGTGTGAACAGAATCACTCCGCAAGCCCAGCTGAGAGAAAACACAACACCAGCAAAAATGCATTGAGATTCACATACCACTGTGGTCACTGTCCACATAAAATAAAGTGATGCACATGTGCGATGATATATCAAAGTTAAAGGCTGAAAACAAAAAAACTACTAAAAACAAGCTGTAAGCAACAAAAAAGAAGGACATCTGCAATACATGCTAGATTATTACTAAGGCATATTCAAGAATAGACTATAATCCAAAACATCAGCAAGACTAACTCACAGGTCAACCTCCTTTCCGTATCCTGGGTGGGTTTCATCCATGGAACACTTCAGGATTTCAGGGGCAAGGTAACCAGGCGTCCCACAGAGCTCTAATTAGACAAGTGAACATGTCACTTCTAGCTACTGCAAATCTTTTCCACAGGAAGAGGTTACACTATTTCAAATAACCATACTTAATGCAAACTTCCTAATGTGACTGAGTAACTTCATGATTAAGGAAAATAAACAAGAGGTGTTTGTTCTGCAGACATACTGCCAAGTCGAATATGTGTGTGTGTGTGTGTGAGTGTGTGTGTGTGTGTGTGTGTGTGTGTGTTTATGTGTGCTAGGGCATCTGTTCCACTAACCTCTGAGCTGCTCGGAAGGCTTTAGCTGCACTGAGAAACCAAAGTCTGAGAGTTTAATGTGCCCGTGGTCATCCAGGAGGATGTTCTCTGGTTTCAAGTCTCGGTGGACAATGCTGAGCGAGTGAAGGTACTGCACGGCCTCCAAGAGGGCGCGCATCATACTCCTGAAACACCACAGGAAATAACATCTATGATTCAATTTTTTATGCCTGTGTCTGCAAAAAGATGAATAATTACTAATCAAAGCAACTGAACTAAACTTAAGCAAACTGAGCAACTAAGTAAAAATGTGCAAAGTTTTCCATGCAACCTACAGCAAGGTCCAAAAAGATCTTACCTGGTTTCTTTCTCAGTAAGGGTCACCTTTTCAGTAAGATAATCAAATAGCTCCCCTCTTCTCATACTGGGAAAAGGGAAAGTCCACATTGAATTACATTATATAATCGAAGTTGAAATACTTAAAACTGGAGATATTTGACACTGGTGTTACACATCTGAATTTAAAACATACTTACAGGTCAAATACAAGAAATATGAAGGTTGCCGACTCATAGGAATCTATTAGAGTGACTGGAAAAGAGGACGATTGTTAACATTAACTGACATAAATGCATACACAGAAATGCAGACACAGGCTATAATGTCAATGTGTTCATAAGCCAGGCACTTACTGATAGATGAATGGCCCTTGACTATATTGAGAACGTGGATCTCCTTCAGCGTGGAGTTTTTTACCTCTTCAAGCTGTTGTTCAGTCATCTTCTCTGCAGTTATCTCTATAATTTTCACTGCCAGCTCCTGACCTGTTTGCTTGTGGATGCACCGGCGCACCACACTGCTGACACCCCTGTTTTTTTGGTAAACATCACAAAGTTGTTGTTGTTTTTTTTAGATATTTAATTTCGGACTTTGAAAGGTTAATATTCTTTTAGGCGCCTAACGCCTACCTGCCTATCACCTCCTTGGGATCATATTTCTGATAAAACTCCTTCGCTCCTGCCCAGTCAGGCAGTTCGTCTCCAATCACGATATCACGGGTCATGTTGGTGGTCTAAATTTGAGAAAAAAATTGACATTACCACGCTTTGTATTTTACATGATTGTTCTTCTCAGGCACATGTGTATTCCAAGTGTCAACTTTATACTGAGCTGGTTGGCTGGTTAACTTGAAGGAAGAGCTGTAGAGATATGTACACCACTAAGGACGTTATTTTGCAACACAACTTCAGTCCAAAATGCATATTTGACATCCGTTTAGAGATAAGAAGAAGCTATGCTGTTTGCTTAATCAATTTCTGACTTACCCTGATGGATGTGATGTACCTTGAAAGCGTTGCGCAAAGCAGCTAACAAACTAGCCAGGACAACTAGCTCCGATAGGCAACATTCATACTTACAACTTAACAAAGCATGATAAATGCACTTACGTTACCCCCTAAAATACCACATAACTGACATAGTTTTCAGAAATGTGAAGACATGCATGTTTTCAGTCTTGGTAATCCAAGACCAGCTACACAAGAACAGAACGTCCGCTCGTCTGGTCACTAGTAAACACGATGACGCCCCTGTTCCTCTTTTGCATTTCAGGAAGTCCCAACCAGACATTGCTGCCATCAAGAGGATGGGATGGGATACAACAGTATGGCGTCTTGTATGACCCTAGCTTGCGTAGCATGCGCAGCTGGCATTTAGACCTAGCCTTTTGTTTTTAGGTCAATTGAAACTAACTTAATTGCGCGCCTATTGAATATTGACCAGGGTATTCTGCATGACAGCCTTGATTCTAATAAGCAGCTATGGTCACTTAATACTGTAGGGTATAATAGGCCTATGCGCCGATACTGAAAACCTAATATTTTCGAAGCAGAAAGAAATTGAGAAGAGAATTAACAAAGAAAGGACCCGTAAGGATAATCAACAATGATATTGATCCTACAAATCCTATCAATTCACACCCCTTCACTTAACAGGTTGCCTTTCAGGTAACCTCTGACAAAATTAGGTTACAATGTATTTGTAACCACGACAAGAGTTTTAAAAATTCTCAAAATTGTCTTGTGACATTAAAGCACACACATTACGAGCACACCATTTGATTCATGGTTGAAAATAAAAACATTTTATTGATCAATAAAAGAACAATCCCAGATTGCCAGCAAATTCATCAAATGAAAACCAAATAAAAGTAAACTGTACAACTAAATCGAAAGCAAAGGTAAGAGGGCTTTGTGATATACCCATACAGAACACAAACACGCAAGAGTTACACCCACTCGCAAACCAACACACACACACACGTAAGGAAAACATAAAAATATTTACAGAACATGACAAACAGAAATTTCAGGTCACACTGACGACATATTTAAAAAACAAAACAAACAAACAAACAAACAAAAAAAACAGGGCTTTGGAGTATGTAGCTATGCAAGTACAAGTGCTGCCTAATCCCCAACCATTTTTCTTTTTTCGCAAAACAATGCTTCACATCATCAAAGCCACTTCTACACACACATCCTAAAGAGATCACTTCTCTAGCCAACCCACATTCACATTTTGCCAACCCCTTTCGAAAGCTGCAATGTATCTACAATACTAGTTGAGTCAATCTCTTTTTTTCTTTCATTTTTGAGATTTAAAAAAAAAAAAAAAGGTTTTTATTTTTTTATATATTTTTTTTACATTAATCTTGCATATTTATTTTTAAATGGCATCAGACACACAAGATATGCTGCATGGCTCCTTCTGTGGGTAGTGAGAGAGTGCAAGGGCTACAGAGACTAATAAGGTAAAGGTGAGAACCAACACTTTTTTAGCAGATTAGACATTCATATCAGTGCTATTTTGTACATCATAGTTCCCCAGAACTCCATCTACAGCGTGGGTAATGGAAGGAAAACAAACCCTACCAGCCTTGGGGGGGAAATCAAACTGCTGCAGCTAACAAGCATCAGCCAAACTGTTAAGGGTACATGCGAAACTGGGGGGGGGATTGAAACCCCCTACCCCACCAACAAGCACAGGAAACAAAGACTGTAGTGTTCCGGTGAGAGATACAAGCAACTGTGCTTGTAATAAAAAGAAAGGCAATAGGAGACGCAAGAGTTTTTGTCCGTTGCGCGTCACTCAATACCAGCAGAAACAGAAAAAAGCATCAAGCAACAGAGAGCAGCGTTGAAGAAAAAAATAAAATTGATGACTGCGTGTAAACTAAAAATGTCAAGAGAGCTACGTGTATTTGAATGAAGAAAGTGTCTTAACTTTCGCCATCCTCAGTGCTTCAAAATGTATAATGACTCTGCTCTGGCAACAAGGTGACTGCTCCAAAAACAGCTCAAATTGTCCAGCGTGTATGCATGTGTGTGCGCGTACTGTATGCAAATTTTTTAATTATGTATGCGTGTTCAGGCTGGGCACAGTGATGAGTAAATGTGTGCAGTCCTGTACACTACTGAGGAGCGCTGGGAAAGAAAAACCATTACTGTTGAAGACGCAGCAGATTCCAAATCAGCCAGATCGGCGGAGATGCTAAGCCTGTACAGTGAGTCCTTGGGGTCCATCCCAAGCACAGAGACGGCTAGTGTCTGTTTGTGTTAGTGTGAGAGAAGACAGAGAAAGAGAGACTGAGAGAGATAGAGAATGCATGTGTGTGTGTGTGTGTGTGTGGACTCCTTATCACATCCAAGTGACCTTCTGTGAGAACAGCCATCCTTAGCTGAAATGTGTGAGTGAGAGATGTACAAGATGCGCCTCAACAAGAACTGTTCTTTCTGCCGGGGAATGCCAGCTGAATGCCAAACTAGCCTGCCCGACTCATTCGGTTCAGAAGAGGTCCACGAGCAGATACAATGTGACTGTGGAGGCTTGCCAGGGATAACTTGCCCTTGGTGGCACAGCAGACGGCGCTCCAGGAAGATAAGACTTCTTGGTGCCAGCAAGCGATATAAATGTGGCTTCACAGAGCACGCAGGGATGTAGAATACACAAGCTGATTAATCTGTGTGTATGAGTTTTTTTTTTCTTTTTATTTTAATCAGTCTGACATCGACATCAACCTTCAAAAAGAAAACACTGGGGCCTAATCAAGGCCGTGAACCTATCAAAACTGTCCTCCAATCCATTCGTCCATCCATCCTTCTTTCCTTCCTCCTCCCATTGTGGGTTCCTCTGTCTCAGATCCAGTTTGAATGCTGCTGAATCTCTACCAGGGAGGGGTCTACACAGACACCCTGTTGACATGCTGCCCAGAGATGGAAGGAAAAAGAGACTGTCCGGAAGAAACACGCGCCCACCTGAGCGGAGGAGGTGCAACGAGTGTCCAGCAGGTGAGGGTGTTGTCGAGACAGAGGAGTGCCAGTGTTCCAACAGGCAAGACCAGTATAATATCTACGTTTTTTTTTTTCTGGCCATGGTCGCCCACCCAGCTCGAGCCTGATTGCATCTTTTCAACATTCGCCGATCCAATAACCCTCAATAACCCTTGATGACAGTCAATCTCAAAAAAGAAATCCAACACCTCAACTGGATCCGTTCAGCAACTGGAGGAGAGATCCAAAAGGGGCTGAATGCCCTTCCTTCATACCTTGGCAAAATATTCTAACAATGCATCTATACTGTCTAACAACAGAGGGCTTTTTTGTTGTCGTTGGCTAAAAGTTCTTCTGGAATAGATCAGTCCCTTTCCTTCTTTGTGTGACTACAAATTTTCCTCAATGTTTATTTCTGGTAGGTCCTGAAAGGGTTTGGCCTGCACAGGTTTGGTTACCAAGAACATTTGGCTGGTACCCAGTGACCATGCGTTTCTTTGCCATCTCTCCCACCCAATCAAAAAACAGCAACAGAAAAAAAGGGACTTGGAAAATAACGTGAGAACCAGTACTTAAAGCTCTGTTTTCCTCAATAGTTTCAGGAAAAAAGGACAGGAAAATACTAATGCAGAAAGTCATGAAGATCACTTTTTCATTCTGCTCTCCAGAATCCCCTTAAAGAACAACAAAAAAGAAAGACACTTCTCTTGCCTTGTTTAAAACCTTGATTTTTTGTGAATTTTTTTTTTTTCTTTTACGTTTTTCGCAAAAAAAAAAGGAAAAAAAAGGCAGCGGCTTTCCGTCCGGCTTGCACGCTCGCTCGCTCTTCATTTCTTCTTGTCCTTCTGCTTTTTGTCAGGCTTGCGGCTCTGCTCATCAGCTGTGGCCAAACTGCGCGGCACAACAAGCACGCTGCCGTCGGGGCCGTACTGAAGCGCGTACTCGCTGGCTGAGTACGGCTGCCCGTGCTCATCCCGCAGCTGGGAGAACACTTCCTGGTAGAGGCTCTGCACCTTGAGCTTCATCTGGCGAACAGAGCGAAGGAACTCCATCTTCTCCTTAAGCAGACGCGCCTTGTCGCGACGCAGGTCCTGCACGCCCTGCTCCAGGTTGAGGATGGTGTCCAGCTTGCGCTTGCGGCAGTTCTGGGCGGCCATCTTGTTCTTCCCGCGCCGGCGGATGTCGCGGATGAGCGCCAGCTGGCCCTCGCTTAGGTGGTGCTTCGCCAGGAGCTCGTTGAACTCCTCCACAGGCAGGTTGATGATTTTGTCATTGGAGAAGGGTATCTTCATTGCACGGGCGCGGCGCTCGTCGCGACTCGAGTGTTTGTCGAGGAAGTCGCGTGGTGGCTGGAGCTTAGACTGGTGGTGGTGATTGTTGTGTTGGTGGTGGTGGGGGAGTGGCTTGTCGCGGCTCGTCTTCTTACCAGTGGACAGTGGCGAGGGCTGGTCAGGGTAAGAGGAGCCCAGTGGGAGGTTATATGTGTGGTTGTGGTTGATGTTATCTAGCTGTGGCAGGCTGTCGAACTGTGAGGGGTCCTGGTAGCTCATGCGGCACAGTTTGCGATACTCTGGCTGGTAGCCGCCCACTGCGCCCTCCTCCATCTCGGCGGTGGCCGCCTCAGAGTCGGTACTGTAGCCCACCGCGCCCTCCTCGGAGAAGGTGGCCGACGTGGACGAGGATGAGGCCGCCGACGAGCACGAGGTCTCCGAGTTGCTCGGCGATGCCGGGCTGTGGCTGGAGTCCAGCGAGAGGCCCGAGTCGGAGTCCAGCTCATCCTCCAGCTGAGACGCCTGGGCCTGGCTGAAGCCCTCCTCCATGGCCAGGTCCAAGAGGCTGATCTCATGCAGCATGGAATCCTCCAGGAGGCTGCTGAAGGGGTCGGCCAGTGCATGGGCAGACGTCAGATTGGCGGTGCTGTTGATGGGTGGCGGCGCGAAGAGGCCCGTCAGGTTGGTGGCTCCGAAGGTGGAGTTGACATTAGAGGAGTTGCTGGAGGACAGTCGGAGCAGTGCGGATGGCCGCAGAGCCCCGGTAGGGTCCAGATCAGGGCTGAAGAGGGCCGGGAAGTCCTGGCTGCAGCTGGGGAGGGAGGCCTGGTGGAGGCTGACATCTTGGTTGATGAGGTTGGAGCGCGCAGGATCGTAAGTGCCCATGGAGCCTGATCTGCCACCACTGCCGTCCACTGAAGCCTGGCTGCTGCTGTAGGAGCCTTCAGCTGTGCTGTTCACTTCCATGTCCTTTGGGGGGAGGGGGAGGGAGGGAAAACAAAAATCATGTTTACCCACACTAATGTAATGGCACCACTCCCTAAACAGTTCTCACACCTAATCTTACACAGATACAGTGACCTTGTACTTTGTCCTTTAAAAGGCCCAAATCTAATCAATTCCTCTGAAACTGGATTTATGCTTCTGCGTCACATGAACACAGACATTATGGCGGCTGTCTGCGTCCCCTCGGTGATGCTCAAGTATTTCTGCCCAATTCTGCTTGAAGAAGGGTCCAACGACCAAAAGCTTGAAAACTTTTGCTCCATTAAACCCCTTTTTGCGCAAGACTTGAAGTGTGCAGATTTCTCTTTGTTTCACAAATTGGGGCAAGTATAACATCAACACAGATCAATGTGACTTGCTGCTACTGTTAAAGGGATGATCAAGTGTGAATCAATCAATAGTTCTGTTTGACTTTCCAAATGCTGTTAATATGAGAATGGGAGACACATTGTGCAGCACAAAAGAAATAGTGGAACAACTGTGAAGCTAACTACTGGGAAACAAAACAAAGTATATGTTAGTGTTAGCTGCTGTTTTGCAAATTTCTTGTTAGTATACCTACCAACAGCTCTCAGCAAACAACAGGACTAAACTCCCTTACATTTTTTATGTATAGTATGTACAATATAGTAGTATGGATAGTTGATAGTAGAGTTATATGTATGGATAGTGGACTGACCTGCAGTTCCATAATAGCCATGATGTCCTGCCACTGTTGCTCCAGGTCGAGCTGCGGTTCCGCCTGAGGGAGAACCGGAAGCAAGGCCAGACCCTGAGAGGTGGAGGGGGCCTCCTCGCCTGTCTCACTCAGCTCCGAGGGGCCAGCTGCATTTGGGAACTAGACCAGACGCGGAGAGAAAGAGAGAGAAATTTACTGTGTGACACATTAAAAGCTATACACCCAATTTGGAAAACTTCTCTTGCTTGCTCACCACTTCAGATTAGCACTAAGCTTCAGTGGTGGTGTTTTTTTTTTTCTATCTCAAACAGGGGCAAACCTTCATTAATTCTTGCACATTTTCTAATGCCCCGTTGGTCTATGAGGAGTTTACCTCAGACTCTTCTCCGAATGGGAAGGTGGCCTCCAGAAGTCTGAGGCACTCCTGGAGGGACAGAGAGGTCTGAGCGCCAAGGCTGGGGAGCTGAGAGGAGCAGATAACCCAGGTCAGGTCAGCGCGCCTCAGCAAGATCAAACACACACCAAATCTGAGCTCTCGTCCACTCTGCTCGTCACTGGTCCTTCTAGGACCGCTGTTTTGTCCTTACGCTAAACATGCTACTGCAGAGTGTTGTGCCTCACAGAGTTACGTGCAGTGCACCATACTATGAAATGTAATCCTCTGTAGTCAGATGGCTGCCCCACCCAGACACACATACACTGCAGTTCAGTCTTATGACTCTCACGACTCTGCCTTTACTCAACAGGGTGGATGGGTGGGTGGAGGAATGGGGTGGGGTTCATCCATACCTGGTCAGGTATGCTTTCGCCAGTCTCCCCATCTACGGGAGCCAGTGGCTGGTTCTCGCTCAGATTGAGGCCGTTCCTCCAGCTCTCGGCCTGCTCCTCGCTGCCTCCACTGCTGCTCCGGCTTCCCTTCTCGTCCTCTTTGAGTTTTTCCACCTCGCTCTCCTTCAGCCTGCTGCTGTAGTTGAACACCTCCCGCCCCGCACCAAGGTCAATGTCCTGCCTCCACAGGATGTCGATCAGGTCAATGTCCTGCAAATGAACGTGTGCACGCATGAATAATGAATGAATGAATGAATGAATGAAGAAATTGATAAATGAATGAATGAATGAATGAATGAATGAAGGAATAAATGCATGGATGAGAGTATGCTTCAGCTACACCCACACAAGGCCATTTCCTGATCCATCAAACAGATGGCTTGGTAGGTCATCATGACAAAGGGCAGACTGTCCTTGACTAACAACAACCTTTAAAATGCGAGACTATGGATTACTCATGTAATCAACACAAGCAAAGCCCAACAGCAGTCATGGCTCTTAAATCGTGCCACAAACACGGCGTTACCAAGAGAACTAATGCATACGAGTAAGGATTAGTATTTCTCGTTCCATCTAATCTGCCAACAAGATATAGACATGTAGCTTTGTAATGACTAGCTGTACAGATTTTGTTTAATGACAAGCACTGCAGGAAATGGCCACATATCCTGTAACATGACCTTGACACTTCATCCATCACACCCAAAAATCCAAAGATGTCTTGTGTAATGCGACTATAAGAAGTCAGAAACAATGGCAGTAGGTTAGGTGGTGTGGTGTGGTGAACTGTACCTCTTTGGTGAGGTCATCATTGTTGTCCTGGTCGGCAGGCTGCTCCTGGCTGTCCTCCGGGGCCACCGCTCCCAGGCTGTCCTCTCCGCTGTGGCTGTAGGTGGACTCTGACGCTGTGCTGCCCCCCCTCATGGTGGAGGCCTCGGGGTTGTTCACATCCTCCAGGCCCCCGCCATTGTCGAGGGTGATGCTGGGACTCGACTGGCCGGCAGCCGACACCACCGTCTCAGGGTCACGATGCACCAGCCAGGCACTTACCTCGGTGCTTGGCACGCGTAAGTGATCCAGGGAGCGCACCTGGTTCAGCAGCCGACGTGTGGCAAAAAAGTGGTCCAGGTCCACACTCTTAGGATGGATGCCATAGCCGTCCAGTGTGTTGCGGAGGTTGTGGAACTGGGTCTGGGTGTAGGCCGAGCTGGGGCCCAGGATGATCTCACGAAGGGGGGGAAGCTGATTGTTCAAGTATGTGTCCACGTCCACCCGAACCCCAATGAGACTCAGTAGGATGGTGAACTGAATCAGGCCCTCTGTGAAGTACTTTTTCAGGTAAAGCATTTCTTAGCAAAGCACCAAAAAAATGAAAGTAAAAATAAAAATAAAACAAAATAAAAAAAAAAAAACAGTCACACCCAACGGCCTGCTATGGTAGCCTTCACTTTAAAGTCCCAAATGAGAAAACTGAAAAGGGCATTCAAACATTAGGGTCAAAATACTGCAAGATAATTGAAAGGTGTCTCTTGACAGCCAGTGGTAGATTCTTGGTAAAAGTTATTTTATTGTGAATGCACTTGAAAAATTGTCAAAAGATTTGTCCCGTTCCAAAGCCTCTAGATATTCTTCTGGACAGTGACTCTTTACAAGCCTGTAAAAAATAACAAAGACATTTTAAGAAACCAAAACAATAATTTATACCAAAAAAATGCACCCCGGATTACTTGCGTTGAGAATGTTGTACATAATAAAACACATGGCACTGGGGCATTTGACAAAATAGCATAAAATCATATATGACACTAGAATGTCCTTTTAAGAATTGTTCAATACGACTCGCCAGCTGCCGTCAACTTAAATGCATACTTCAGTTACATAATGTGCAGGTCAAAGCAGAGTACCTTGTTCCTTCATTAATAGAGCTCGACTTACTGGTCGAGTATTTTCATGAAAAGCAAATGGTTATGAAAACTTAATCTTATATGGCATGCTTAACCGGTCACACGATTTCTCCCACCCATCTCTATCCGAGTCCCACCCCGGCTAAATTCTGTATAAGGTTCACAATAAGCAACCCTCCCCTCCGTTTCACAAACAAAATATTCTCTATAGATGATACGTTCAAGAGTCCACTTAATACAATACCAACACGAGATTCTACATAAACGCTTATCAAACGCTAATTTATCTCACCATAATAAAACCACAAAGCACGATCACTTGCCAAACAACCAGGAAGTATTGATCCCGCACACTTCCGCTATCGGCACCCAACATCCTCAATGGCAACAAGTGGTGTAACAGTGACGGACAGCCTAAGCGACCATACACAACGCATCGACAGAATTACCCTGTACGGTAGTTATATATTCTATCCAATAAAAACACAAGGGGCGGACCATTGTGTGTAAAGCATCTCCTTTACGAACAATAAACGAAGTTTAAATAGCAAATGCAGATATTAGGCTTCTTCATTTTAACACTTGTATAGCAATTTTATCCCCGATGAAACAGGGCGCGAGCTCTGGCATCACCTATCCATGGATTTTCAGCCACAGAACACGCGGCCACGCTAACGATCTGAGCGAGCAGGCTAACCGGCCGGTTGGTTGCGCTAACTGGCGTTTGAAGCTTGCAGCTTTAACGTCTACTTACACATCACTGTGTTAAGAATTACAAAATAATTTAAAAGCGTATTGGATCTCATCACCTGCAATGACTACAACAAAATCCAAAAGAAGGTTCTTTGGTTGTTCACGTTATCCGCGACGTTATTTGTCGTACTTCGCTTTGAATGGCCCACCATGACTTGCAAAATTCCCACCCAACTAGCTTGCTGCTAGCTACAACTAGTTTAATACAGAGAGGCATGTTGTAAAACGCGCATGCGTAGAAATTTCTAGGGCGCGAGTTGTATGAGGTCATTGAATGGGGAATCCCAAAACCTCTTGCAAGCTCAACCTACGCACAAGAAGCTTACTGAATCCACAATATTTACCCATAATAAACTTAATAAAATTAAGTAACATTATGCTGAGCAAATTTCAGATATTTCGACCTACAAGCTTTTCTTCAACTAGGCTAGTTTTAGAGCACTGATTGTGAAAATGAAGACCTTGTGTGATGTAACAAACAGAGATGGCTGGTAGGACTTAGTCTGGTAGACTTGTAGTCTAGCACGTTGCTCTGAAGGTTTTAAATGAGCCATTTAAATAGGAAACAACAAAGTCTACATATGGCAACATACACCAACTTACATTAATTTGCAATGCAGGTAAACAAGACATGGCTAAATTTAGGGACCTAAATCTACAGTGTGTTATCAATTTAGGTCATGTGTCATAGATATCTGGAATACATTCGTTTTAGGCTACTCTCTAAACATGAAATCTGTCAAAATCTGTCAAAAATTTCATACCATATTCATACCATTTTCATTTTCACTGTTCAACAGTGGCCTACTGCAGTACCACAGCTTCTACCAGTAGATGGCAGAAGAACATTGTTTATGTTTATGAGTGTGGTTTGTAATAATAGACTACCTTAAATAGTACTCCAATTTCAGCTGTGGGCCACAGGCCTGATAGGATCATATCACACCACACAACAACAATATAAAAACTCTAATGCTTAATGTAAATTGCACTTTTCAATGAATATTCAACTGGATGAGACAAGTTATTATGTGTCTCATTGCATTATAAATCACATCTGAGGATATCATTTTATACATTTTATGCTGCCTAACCTGTTTTGGTTAGGGTATAAGGCCAAAGTGCATCACCTGTCTACATAAATCTAAGGATTAACCCAGAATGAATCAAGAATACACTTAAAGGGTGAGGTAGGAGATGTTTTCCTTTTTGCTCTAATATTTAAAATCCCTTCATACCCCGTTTGCAACGAAATAATTCAATACACACATGCAAAAAGGTCTGTCACTTGTGGAATGACCAGAAAAATACTCTCTTTAATTGTTTAAAGCATAGGCGTCAAACTCTGGCCCAGGGGCCAAATCTGGCCCTCTGTGTAATTAAATTTGGCCCGCAAGATCATATAATGTGTATAAGAGCTGGTCAGCCAAAGTGCATACACCTCTAATACTAAGTCCCTGAATGCTTTGTTAGTGCATTGCCCACTCAGTTGGGATCACCAATGATGCCTCCTTTTCTGTTGAAACTTAACACACCCCTCCCCAAACATGACTAAACAAAAGATGGAAAACAGGACCTTTCAAAAGAGGCTGGAGGCAGATTGGCCCGCGACTTCATCACAGTTTTTTTTTTATTTTGGCCCACTGTGAATTTGAGTTTGACATCCCTGGTTCAAAGCAACCCTTCAAAATGAGCTGGTAAAATGACTATCAATAGGCCAACCATTTGTCCCTACCCCTTCCCACCTAGGTTAAGTGGGGATGAAAAAGGTAGACCTAGGGCATTCCACAATTTCCAATGTGTAACTTTCAAGTTCACATTCAGCATGGCCCTATTGACCTATACTCTATCTGGCCCATTGCCTATGTCCATTCTGGCATTGTGACGAGTAGGCTACCTAATTCATCTCAATTAAAGCCGTGCTAAGTGGTTAAGAAAACTTTCATGAATTAGTCTGGTAAACCTCATTGTCTGATATACAGGATAGCTACTAATATAAACATAACTGGCCAACCAGCTGTTTAATGAAAGCACTCCATAACTTTGAAAATAGGATAATCCTAGCCTAAATAAGGTGTCATACATTAACCTGTTCTTTGTGTATTTCTGTGTTAAAGGGTAGGCTTATTATACAAATAATGTGCGAATGGTCTTGATCATCCCATTAAGGATGAATGGATTATGTCAGATACTGTAAATAATCTTGCCATTGTTAGACAGTTCCAGTTTCAGATTGCGTTTCAAATGTGGATGAATGAGTTTATGAAGTGATTAGCAGTGAATCACATTTTCGAAATTACAACCGACTTATAAATATATGTGAATAGTCACAGTTTTAATCACAGTCCCGTGAGAAATGGACTTGCTTTAAAAATGTAAAATGTAATTTAGTGTCACAAATATTCTGCCAAAATCACGTTTGGATTCTCCCCTCACATTCAACCCGAGGCAACACGCTCGCTCATCCTGTTGATTTCCTGCCTCCCAATGCATGTTACAGCTTTAAATCTGATCGACACAGACTTGTGCCACGTTACGCTACGGTGCATTTTGTTCAAAATCCGTCCGCTTTAATTTCTCGGTATGGGGACTAAAGAACTGTCTTTCCTAGGAGCGCTGAAGTACTTTTAGAGAAAGAACGAGTAAAACACACATATATTCTGCTTCTGATCACAGTTTTCCAAAACATAAAAACCCGGCGGATTTGATGAAGAAGCATAGCTAATTTTGCAGAAACGCCGTTTCCATCCGCGCAAATAGAATAATGGGAAAGAAATGAGAAGGAAAACAAAAGCGAAGCGAATTCTTGATTACGAAAATGAAGAGGACGAGGAAGAGGACCAAAAACTGGATGGCATATGTGTAAGAAATTACAATTACCAAGTATTTACTATTTGTGATGGAGACATTTTTGGTCAGTATCTTTATAAATGTTTTTGGACACTGATTGGTATTGCACGAACTAACTGTACAACAGCACGGTCTCCAGAAACGAAGAAAACAAATGTATCCTGCCAAAGAGAAAGCAGAGGAGAATTCATCATCCGCCGCGGGGATCCAGAAGTTCAACATTGGGGTTTGAGCTCCTTTTTTCATAACCATGCAAACATATCCTATAGGCTTATTATGTGAAGGCAGCCACAGCGTAGCAGAAATCTCCCGGAGATGTTCACCTCTGTGTGTTGTGTGAGCCCACCATCATAGCCTACTGTAAAGGGGACGCAGATAGGGGATAAGCACCCAAATGACACAATGTGCGCTTGCATTTTAGCGGATCAAGGCAGAGCAGCCATGCCTCACCAGTAGCACCTAATGGTAATGGAGAACAATGGGGCAAAGCATGGCATACGTTGCATGTATAGCGCATAATTCAGTTGCAGTCAGTGTCTTGACATCTTTGATTAAGTTAACTTTATTAATAATTTACTAGGCTTCCCTTTTGTTAGCCTGTTTTTTCTATCATTAAACTTTCATTTTTACCCCAGTATTTCTTTTTAACTACTTTGATGCTTATACGATATTCATTATGATCTGTGCTTTCATGGTGTTGTCATAATGAAATAATCAGTGGTTTGCTGTCATTAGGCTTCTGAGTTGGACGGCCCCCCAGCCAATCACTTTACAGATGACAGCTCTTCTCCAGAGGTAAGTGGGGGCCCCTAGCTGCACCTGCTCTGCAGGTGCGGGGGTGTGGTACTCTGTCATCCTGCTCTTGTGACTTGAAAGCATGTGCATTATAAATTGACTCATGAATGTACACTTTTGGTATCATAGGAAGCCGACTACTTGCACTCCTACTCAAAGATGGAGCTAATTGCCATGGTACTGTGCATGCAAAGGGAAATGGAGAGTTTGAAGGAGCAGATTCGGTGCCTTACAGGTAGCGAGAACAATTTATGAGGCACCATTTGTCATGTTATTGATGTGTCCACTGTCTTTTACTCTAATTAGCAAAAGCTTGCCTTGCAAAGACCTAAATGGCAACATTTGCATTTTTGTTCTATGTCTAATAAATTGAACAGCTTGTGGAAAGCTTGCCAGACATCTTGAGGCCCTGATTGAAAAGACCCAGACGTGGTCAAATAAGGATAGCAAGACCTCCGTCCCCATAGTTCCAAGCATGGCTAGTGCCCCAGTAGAGATAGATACGACTGTCCCAGCCTTGCTGACTAACCCAGCTGTTCTGAACGGACAATGGCCGAAGCAGGAGAGTCCGGCTCCGAAAACACAAGATGTCTCACAGAGGAGCAGACTCTTCACAGAGGTATTATTACACTCTACAGTGTTCTTTTCAGCAGTCAAGTGGTCAGACATTTAGGCCGGTTGAAAGTACTCTCTAGAGAGCTTGCTTGTTTAGTGATTACACAACTCCATATTTAGTGGCACTACCAAATATTCAGTGGCCTGTGCTATATTCATAAGCCTTTGCTTCCGATATAGACATCCTGCCAGGCCTTATCTCGGCCTAGTAAAATTAAATGACTTCTTTCCCTGTGTGCTGGCTGGTATTCTCAGTTTATCACCCCTGAGTTGTTGGAGAGGTGCAACACGGGCACCACGGCTCAGAAGTTGACAAATGACCTGCTACGGGGTCTCTATGAGAGGGACTGCCTGGCCTCTCACTCCATCTCCGGGGTGGTGTACAACAAGAGAGGCCAGCCCAAGCCAGCTCTGCCCACTGAGGAGGTGCAGGCTATCTTGAGTAAGTAGTGCTCCTAGTTATCATGTACTTTTCTATGTCTATGCTCTATGTTTGTAATTTTTGAATAAAAAGATGTTCAATAAAAACACTTCAATCAAAACAAAATGAAAAACAAAAAATTACCCTTCCAGTATGAAACGTAATGCAAATCTACGTTTTTTTTATTTTTTTTTTTTAAACTTTGCATTCTTCAATTAGCATGCCCTTTGGGAAACATCAGGAGGAGGAAGTCAGTTAGTGATTTCCCATGCTTCTTTTGCCCTCTTTTCACAGGAACGGTTCAGTACTTCTTTCCTGGGAAGACGGATGCGGAGATCAAGGGCTACATCCGGCAGAAGCTGCAGAATGAGGCAAAACGTCTGAGGAAGAAGCCTTCTTCGTCAGACCACCAGGACTCCAGGGCTCCCGGTCTGACAGGTTTCCGAACAAGCAGTCTTAACGTGAGTGCTACTGGACAGAGGCTGAGTGCTGATTGAGAAATGGTTTTTAGTGTCCCGTGTTCTAGGTGGTAGACCGAAAAAAAATGTTTATGTGCCTACCCTCTGCTTGATAGAGTCACAGTCTGCCTGTGTCTTTTGACCGCGCAAGACTGTGATGTTATTGAAGTCAGAGTGATGGTCTTGTGCAGTTAACAGAAGTCTTCATTTGCATTCACCTTGGCCTCTGGCTGGTTGAAGGCTAGCCAATAGTAGACGTAGAGTTGAATGTCATCTGTAAAACGTTTCTTTTTTGATAATATTTTCTATTTAAGAGATTAATAGACATGTAATAAATGTAAAAGACTGTTGTGTGAATGACACTTTAGAACCCACGACCGTCACACATACATTGTATTTTTAATGTATTTCTTGGTTGGTCGTGTATTCTGATGTACCTTCTCTCTCTCTCTCATGGTCCCAGACAAAACTAGCTTTATGTTTGTAGTTCTTTTATAATTAAATACCATCAAAACACAGTCTTGGATTCAGATGTTTCTACTGTATTTGTCTATTTTTAGTCCTCCAAAAAAAAAACCTAAACAAAAGGAGAAAAACATCCTGGTGTGCATAATAAGTCAGGTATTGTCTTCAGTGCATGTATTTGTCTGTGTGCTTGGGCGGGGGGAATGAATGGCAGAGGTTCAGCAGGGTACAGCGTGACTGCCGGGCAGAGGAGGAGTGGCTTGCAGCACGGGGGTGTGGGGCACTGAGGGGAAACAATGGCGACCGCATGCGCTAATCAATGGCTGGGCCACACAGGCGCGAGTGACAGCAGCAGGGGTGCACGGCCAGTTGTCTTGGCAACCCCAGCCTTCTGGGCCGTTGCGGAGCTGGGTCTCACCCTGGCGAGCGTAAGCGAACATCTGCCCACTGCGGGGATGGAGGGAATTGTGGGAGATGAATTGAGAGGGGGGTAGGATGGTGGGTGTGGGGGTAAGGATGTGGGTTGAATAATTACCTGCACCGCCCAATGAGAGAGAGAGAATTTGTTTATAATCACCCGTTCCTACGGGTGATTTGACAAATGTCTGGACCTCACTTGCATCATCCTGGTCTCTCGTTCCCTCTCTCTCTCCTTTCTTCCTGAAAATGGTTTCTGTCACAGAGAGCTGAGCCTGCCTGGTCTGATGGATGACTGAATGAATGGATGGAGATAGAAAAATGAGAAATGGGAGATGGAGGCAAAAAACCAAAGGGATGGGTGTGACAGGCAGCATAAATTAGGGCCCCCAGCAGAGCTGGAAGAGAAACATGGTGTAATTAACAAATCTGTGCAGGTTGAATGTCACCCAGCACATAGAAAGCCTGTCAGCCAAAGCTGTTTATGACGACAACATGATAGGTGGGGTTCACAAACGGGCAGCTCTTTTAAGCGATTTTGTTGTACTAAAACCAAAACAATGACAGCATCGAATTTAACCTCTCTTGAAATTAAAAATTGAACAGAAGGCAAAGTTGTCTATTATTATTGTGCCCTACGTGTGGGCAGTCTTTTGAGGAAACTTAAAATGCTGCTTGTATGTGCGATAATGGGTGTGCTTGTGTGTATGCAAGAGCCGAGGAGACATGCTGTGCTACGTTAGCTCCTCAATCTTGTGAGTGTAATGTGTTTCTGACGTGTGATTACGCTGCCACCCCCTGAGGCCAGCCGGGGTGGACACCGTGATGGAGCGGCATGGGGGCTGATGGGAGATTATTTATTTATTTGTTTTGCAGAATGCCAAAACGAGGTTGAGAGAGAGGAGTCTGCGAAACAGACACAGAGAACAGGAAAAGGAAAGCCAACCTCTCAGGAATTCAGTGTGGAGACTTGACCTCCACTTGAAATATCCACTTGAGGTCAACTATTTAATATGGTTGGCTGATGGGCTATACCAATTTATTGTTACACCCTGGAAGACACAGATCAGAGCTGAGCAATGTGTTAATTAAACATGATTTATACATTTATACATTATAAAGATGGACCAGACAATTAATGATGGCCTTGTGTTTGTGAGAAAGAAACGAGAGTAGGAGCTAACAAATGATTTACTTGACCACTGCTAGATGACAGAACAGACACACTTTAGAATTCAATAGACAGGATTACAATATTGCGAATGAATTCAATCCAATATCAGCATTCAAATTCATATTTAACATGGCCAGAATTTTTTTTGTTGATAGGTGGGGTGGCGGTTTCCCTCTGACAGTATTTGGGGTGTGGCCTAGAGATTCCAAGTAGAACCTAGGTTAAAGGCCATGAAATGCATTCTGAGAAGTCACTTAGAAATGGTCCTACTGTGTTGGGTGACCTTAAGATTGTTTGTCAGCGCATAATGTGTGCATCTTAACCACAGATTTCCAACTGATACATACAATTAAGGCTCTGTACTCTGCTCAGCATTAGTGTGTGTTTGTGTGCGTATGCTAGTGTATGTGTGCGTGTGTAACCAAGGCAAGCCTGCCACCCTATCTGCGTGGAGTAATTGCTGAGCGTCACGACCCGCCGGGGGGGACTGGCGTGCCCTGCTCCTTCCTGGCCGTGGCGAGATCACGCATCCTGACCAGAAATGAGGCGTGTCATTGGAGCACCGTGCCCTGATGAGGAATCATGGCATGAATGAGAACACAAGCCGAGGGGACAAGGGGAGGGCCACTACTTGTCTCCACACAACTGTCTACCTAGCTGGTCCTGGTCCATTTTATACTAAACCGTACTTAAGAAATGAGAGATGCTGCCTGTATGTTTGTCTGCAAGCTATAAATGCCTCTCGTCCAAACTCAGGTATGATCATTGTTTCAGTAGATCAGTAACCAAAAAAAAAATAAAAATAGAAGCTGAATGTTTTCGAATTTTCCTTGATTCAAATAGGTTAATAATTTAACTGTATTAAAAAAAAGTTAATCTGACTAATGTCCTGCTTTTAAGACAAGATCATTGCTCAAGTTTTGTTATGAAATAAAATATTTATTAACATGAAACATCATGCCTCTGGTCAAATATGGACACCCATCAGGTTAACAGGCCTGTTGTTGTAGCGCTTTGAAATGTCTGCTTCAATCTGCAGGGGACACAAAAACACAAACAGAAAGCACAAAACAAACTCGGTCAGGCACAAATGCATAAGATGATTTGCACAACACAAGGTCACATGCCTGTCATTCATCCACAAAGATAATGATTCACAATGGCATTTTTGCCCTATTTTTATTCCGGGCCTACTACTGGTGGCCGAAATGTTATAGAATGGTTATCAGCAGTAGCCTTGTATGACTGACGATTCTGAAGCTGATGCCATGGCGACGGTGGGGCTGGGTTACCAGTTTGCGTAGCTCCTGGACTCGTGCGGCCAGCAGGTCGATGCGTGGCTCCAGCTTGGCCTGCTCCTCCAGGGCCTCCTGTCTCTTCTCAGCCAGGTCGCTCCGCTTCAGCAGCAGGATGTCGGCCTGCTTCAGCTTCTGGCGCAACATCTCCGACACGCGCTCCACATACCTAACACACACACACACTTTACCATGACGTTTCCGACTATGATACTCGAAATCCCACACCATTAAGAGGGCTGCATTTTAACTCATGCTTCAAGAATATTACGGCACATATGTGTAATATATAGAGCCACGTGCGTAAAGTAGGTGAAATAACTGGATGACAGTGTTTTGCATGTCCATTACATGTAAACAACGCATAACATAACACACGTTGGTGATCCAGGTAACATGAGCAACCCCTCAGCTATTCGTTCTATTGTTCTCCTGCTCTGGGATGAGAGGTGACTTGAGAGCCAGTGTGTCGCGTGTGGATGGGATGTGGGCGATGGGTACCTTGGCGAGGCCTGGATGGTGAAGAGGTGCTGCATGCGCAGGGAGGTCAGGCGCTCCAGCAGGGAGCGCACCTCCGCCAGCATGGCCTCCATGTGGGCCGCCGTCTGCGCCTGGATGACCGAGGGCGCCAGCTGGAACTGGCTCATGGAGACCACGTCGCCCTCCACGCTCATCTCGCTCAGACGCTGACCCAAGAACAGCTCCAGCTGAGCAATGTGACACACACACAGATGTTAGGATAAAGTCAAACTGTATATGGAGGCACTAGCAGAGAACCCATTGATAAATGTTCTCACAGTAGTGTATAATGGATTTTGAAACAATATCCATACAGTGCAACTGCTCCTTACATCCTAACTGTCATGTATATATTTTTATATATATACTGTATATGCGCACACACACAACATGATATATGTCAATCCACATTCAAAACACAATGATTACCAGTTCCATCTACAGTGTAAGGATCACTGGAATAAAGTCCTCTTTTCATGGTGTAAAATAGAAATTGGGCAAAAGGGAAGGTTGTACGTGCAGACCAAATCAAGTGGTTGGACAAGATTCCTCTTTTGAGGCTCCTGTCCTCTGATGCATTTAACCATGGCTACATTTTCATGTCAATAGGACCTTTGAAATTTGAACTCTGTTTGACATGACAATCAATGTGGCAAAATCAGATATCATACCGCAACGTCTGTACTCTTTGGAAAAAGAAACAGTAACTTTGCGGGGTCAAGAGTTGCCTTCTGGACACTTCCTGATTCAGATAAATATGATCGTGTGCACTGCAAACACACTGTGACAGTCATCTACTCTGTTGCAGAAGACAGCTAGTCTTGACTGTGTTAGTTTATATTGAATGTATGTTTGTATGTATGCTTTGTGGCTTGTTTATTGTCATAGGGAAGTGAGGAGAGACAGGAAGTGAAAGGGAGTGAAGGAGATGGGCTGGGCTTGGGAAAATAACTGCACGTCGGACTCAATCATTGGGCCCATTTATGGTACTGGAGAGGTGAAGAAGAATCGGGGTCAGATGTACTGTACCTCCATTAGCTCATCAATGAACTGGCTGCGTGTGTGGGGGGTTTCTAGTAAAGTTAATGCATCTTCACCTCTCGCCACACCCTCTGGACCTGAAAACAAACACACACACACACACACACACACACACACACACACACACACACAAAATATGTGACAACCCATGAAAGGCAAAGTCCATCTCCAGTGAAAAAGGCCAAGCATCTTAATATATTTGTGCAACTCTAAAAAGTCAGATTCAGGAAAACATCTTATACCTCTTAAAATCAGCTGACTACATTTTTCCTCGACAGATCTGTAAGTACTCAGACATTCAGACTGTGACAAGAAGCAAAACAATGACACCATGTGGGCTTTTTAGGAAACACTAGTAGATTTGTGTCAGCCAAAGTGTTATACGGAATCGAAACAAAACATAAATGAACTGAAATAAAATTGAAATATTTAAGATTTGGTCAGCAATAACTTTATCACATGATCCTGTAAAATTGCCACTCACAGTCGGTTCCTGCGTCGACAACTTCAATCTCTATTGGGGCAGCACCACTGTCTCCCCAGTCAATCCCATCAGCACCTGATTCCTAGGAGAATAGAAACAGAAATAGGATACAAATATATATGTATGTATATGTAACCACACCATACAGAGATCTGTAGTTATTAACTAAGTTAACTAATTGGTTGGTTGCAAACTAAGCCAATCAAACAAAGTTGCTACCTGTTGAGAACGAGACACTAGATCACCAGTATAGATGCGATAATGACCTCAATGTAATTTCACAGGTCTACTTACACACATATAAGATGTAACATATGACTGAATCCTCAAATCCTTATTGTGATTGATTGATTGATTGACTGATTTCAAAGCGGTTAGAAAAACATCTAGAAATCCATATTACATATCAACACCTGCCTGAGTGTAGGGTAGACGTGGAGTGTACTGGGAAAAGCAGTGCCTTCCACCTCAGTTTGCCTTGCTCTCTTACCTCAGTGCTGGGCTCCAGACTGATACCCCAGTCCACTCCATCCTCCACTGTGATCCCAAAGTTTGCATCTGACCCTGGGTCTGTTCCTGCTCCTAGGTCACCCCAGTCAATCTGTCAATCAAAGACAATAGAAACATTACAGATTTTTTTGCATACACACAAGAAGGGCATTTGCTGAACTGTTGTCATTTTTTCTGATGGGATGTGGACATTAGCACAAGCAGGACATAAAAAAACAAAATCTTCTGATTGTTCACTCACAATTTCCTCAGTGACGGTGTCTGGTGGAGCCTCTTCAACCACAGGCCTCTCGATGACGACGGGCTCTTTGCCTGTCCTCCACTCATACACTGTTGTGTTGCCCTTCTGCTGAATAAACTGGAGCATGGGCAGAACTGCCTCCTTCCTGTGATGGCATAGCCAAAACACACACACACACACACACACACACACACACACACACACACACACACACACACACACACCACACACGCACGCACGCACGGAGAGCCAGAGTTTGTGAGGTTTAGTCTGGCAATACTGGTTACACTTACTCAATTCAATTTTATTTATTTAGTGCATTTTTACAAAAGGCATGTCTCAAAGTGCTTATTCATTATTGCTTGAAAGACAATCAAATCAAAATTTTAGACTTGAAAGTGAAGTGTAGTGAAACTATTGCTTCCCTACTATATATGTGACTTTCCAGGTAACTCTAAACTACCCCAGCGCAAACGGTACTTTGTACTTTGTAATTTTTAGAATTTAGAACGCACCAGTCTGAGACGAAATCTGTAAAGGCCTTGTAAAGCTGGACAGCCTCATCCAGACAAGCGGCATCCTTTCCTATTTGCTCGACTGTGGTGGGCAGGTCCGTCACCAGAGCCTGGAGTTCCCTGGCCACATTATCACCCTGAGGGACACACACACACACACACACACACACACACACACAGTCGATCTATAGGTATGTATAGGGGTGCTTATGCATGTATGGGTATGTATCTGTGTATGAAGTGTTCAAGTGTGTTTGAGTGTAACTGTGTGTGTGTGTGTGTGTGTATGTGTGTGTGTATGTCATTTGAGTGTGGATGAATACATGTGGATGTCTGATTATTCAATCTCTTGCAACATATCATTGGAAGTATTGGTGATAAACACTATATGTCATGGCACCTCAACCTCTTCAATAATGAAATGAGCGGTTAAGAGATGTGTGTGCCATGATGTCCAGTGTGTCCTCACCGTGATGCCGTACTGTTTGCAGGCAGTGTAATACTGCTCCTTCATGACGGCAGAGGAGTTTTGGCACTCCACCTCACGGCGGCTTAGCTCCTGCTGCAGCTGCTGGGCTTTGGCCACCTGTTTCCTCAGGGCTGGGCCCTCATAACTCACGCTGCGGACCAGCAAACTCGACACCTCAGCTACAACCCACACACACACACCAGTGCAGAGATGACATAAGACACTAGTTAAGGTGTGTGGAGAAAAACAGCGACTCAAAACGATTAACAGGAATCCATGCAACTTTAGAACTTTAGTAAACACCACAACCTTTTGTCTGTCACTAATGTGTAGTGTACTCAAGGATGCTTACCCAAGTAAGCGCTGTCTTTTTCATACAAAGACACTATCTCCTGCCAGTCCTGATGTAAATGACAAAGAATGACAAAAGGTTGATGCTCCACACTCCTTACAAAAAGACAATGCTCTCTACCATCTATGCTCACCTTCATCCTCTGAGATGAATATCGGCCAAAAATGTTTTTGGAGGACGCTTCTGTTCCTTTTAGAATTTCCACTATCCTCAGGCAGTTGAAGTAGTGGATGTCTGCGATATCATAAAACATTACAGTTTAATATGACTGTTCAAATGCAATCCATTTACTTGATTTGTGCTGTTAACATTTATCATCACACATAGAGGAGTCCTACTTACGAGATCCTGAAAGGACGTGTTTAATCTCCTCATTCTCTGGCATATCTTGAATGGCTGCATTAATTTTTTCCCGAATCTCCAACATAGCACTTTGCCACTTCAGTGTGCAGTGCCTGCGGTCCACCAACCAGTCTGCCAAAAGGGATAAAAACATGCATCACAACAGAGCAGTATGCTAAAATTAGTAAGCAACTGAAGTTTCAGTTGTGTGCATCAACACTGCCTTGACTAGATTACTGATTAACTGATGATTAACATATTTTTCAACACCTTGTGCATAGGTCTACATATTCTTCATTCCACTAGTTCTTTCTATTCAACGTCCAGGATTACTCTTTTTGATGAAGTAAGACAGTCGACATATGGACTTACCAAGAAGTTTACTGGTTTGGATGTCAATAGGCAGATTTTGAATATTTTTCTGAAAAAAATAACAGTTAAAGTAAACAGTTAGCTTACTGCCCACCGACAGCAAAACGTTCTTCATCATACATTCATGCATCAACCCCTTTCTCCTTTTGGCTAACGTTAAACTAGGTTAACTTACCTCATATTTAATATAGTCTGTAATCTAGTAGAAGACTACCATGTGTCCAAAGTGTTTACAAATCTAACATTAAAACAACAGACACTCAAAGTTCTACAGCGGTCTTGCAGCCAGCTGTCAATGAACTAGCCTACTACTACTAGACTACTACTTCAGCTGTTATGAACGTTAACTTCAGCTTGCAAACATTTTATTTCTACTATTGCCTCACGAGCCTTAAATTAGCAAAAAAAAAAGACAACACCTCGCTCACTCACCTCCATTTTGCCTTTAAGTACATAAATCCATGAATAATTCAAATCATTCGCGTAACAAATTTTCAGATTTTACCATGCTAGCCTGTGTGGTTACAGTAACAGACAGTGCGCTTCCATGTTTGACTGTGATGTTTACAGGGAACTGCCACGTCAAATTAGAAATAGACCTATTGCAGTACGACATTAACAGACGTGGAAAGAACCAATTGAAAAACGCTTTACTGAATCCCAATATTTCCCTTCCCTGTAACTTGCACTTGCCAGCCAGCAGGAGGCATTCTTATCTCGAAAAAAAAAATAGTGTTAGCTGCACCGGCTTGATTTTATTTGTGCTGAGCAGCAGCAGGTGTAACATCTTTACTAAGAAAAGAACCAATTTTACACCTAAATAACACCTACTTATTATCAGGTAAACAATTGCTGTTTCGGAAATGGCATACTGCCTTGCTACTTCTGCTACAGCCCCAGACACAATGCCAAACACTGTCTCCACAGTAAGCAACATGTTATACAAGCAGCTGAAGAAGTCATGTAGGCCGCCTACCTCATTAACTAATTAACTGCAGCTGCTCTAGCTGACAGGTTGCATACCACTAATGAAAAACACTGCATTATGTAATTTACACGACCTGTAAATTACAAGGTTACACTTTACTTGAGGTTTTTTAAAAGCTTGTCTTAATGAACAAGTAAGGCTAACATATATTTAAAATGTGCACAGTTATTTGTATTTTGTAGCCTAATTTAGACCTAAGGTTGACTGTTTGGGTGTCAGACACTGGGGGGTCAAAAGATAAGTGACACAAATAGGCCTAATGTTACACAGAAAAAATGTAAATGTAATTGTAAATGCAATAAAAAAAATACTGTATAAGCACTCGCTGCAACATGAAGGATAGGCTAGGTGTTTACAGTGGCTGATAAAAAAGATCTATCTAGGAATCTAGGAAAGCCTAACATAAATTGGGTGTGGTGTTTATGGTGAAATGTTTGGAGGACAGGATTGAAACATTCACATGAGGATTTTTAGGTAGGCCTAACTTACTCTGTTTAGTACTGGATTGAGGTCTTAAAGTCTTGACCTGGCATTCAATGGCATTCAGTGGAAGTTCCTTCATGTGTACTTCAGATTGTTCCCAGTTGGCAGAAGTGGCTGGTGAACCAGATGCTTTTTCAGGTAGGCAACCAGTGAGTGGGGCACTGTTGGCATCGGAGACCCAGCCAGTGCAGTTACTATCATTTCCTGGATTAATTTCAGCTTTGTTACGGACCTAATAAGCTTAACACAGTCAAGAATTCAACCAGTTCTTTGAAGTCTAACAAGTATTGAGATGTTTCTCATTCCTCTTCTGTCACAGTCCTGGTTTTTGTGTTTGTGTTGTGTTGATACTAGTCTGTGGAGATTTAAAATCTGGTTTGAGAGTACTTGTGATATTTCACATTTTAAATCCATATATATTTTCTGTCATGATTGCAAATCATAAAAATCTACCATGAACTCTAAGTCAGCCCCCTATGTCATGGGGCTGCAGAAACAGGGAGACTCTTACACATCAGGCAAGTATGCTGAAAAGCTGTTTAAACAGAGCTTATTTATTACACTGACGGCCCTTTTCTTCCACCTTGTTCGGTACAGTGTATCAGAAATTTTAATCTTAAGACGCTTAGTCCTTAAGACTTGGATGGAAAAACAAAGGCTGGAACAGTTATGAGGCGCCATGGTTGAGGCTCTATCATTTGAATGAATTCAAATGGGCTTGTATATGAACCAGGGATGGAACCATCTCTGATTTCCTCTATAAATGCAAAACCTTGAGGCCATTTCTTCCCTTTGACCTTTCAAAACATGTTGTTTATGATATTTATCTCGAGTAAATTTAGTATGAAAGGTCAATGTAACACAAAAAAGGAACATATAAACTACGAAAAAGTTGGTTTGTATCCCTGCAGGCCTACTGATATTGAATGTACCTGCAGAGTAGTTGTTATTGTGAGTTAGTGTTTCACACTCTTCAAACCAGAGAAGGCTAAAGTACACACTTTCCATACTCAAGCAGAGTATATATAATATTAGACTTTGGTGCAAGTCCTGACTTGGCTTCCTTACTCAAGCAAAAGTGAATATTGCAGCCACTAAACTGTACCTAAACTGTTATTGTGAAAAGTATATTTAAAGGACTATTTTGATGGTTGTTTTAGACAAAGGCCCACTGTAGCCGCTGTCGCTGCAAATAAACTGCTGTAACAGTCCCTAAAAAATATTACACCTGACTAATGGTGTTTCAGTTACCGTTGACCCATATTATTGAAGCCACATTATAGAAACTTAAAGTAGAGGCACATTTCAGCAAAAGTATTTAGTCTGAACTAGCCTACAAATTTGTTGTTAACGTGTATAGTGTAAGTCAAAGTTGCCAAAATAAATACTTAAGAATATATATCTAGAAATGTTACCTGAATATTTGTACTTAGTTACTTCAGTTCCTTATCTCTGCTTGACACTAAATGACTCCCATCGCTGAACCTGAAGCATCTGGGAGTCAATGCCAGCTGTGTTTGTACTAGTAGTGGGAGCTACCATGGCATCTGTATTTCTTTGTTTGAGCAGTCCAAACGCCACCCCACCTCCTGTCCCTTACTTTTAATTTGCCCACATCACAGGACAGCAAGAGAAGTCTCAGCAGAATGATAATCCCAGAGAAAACCACTACAATGGGGAGCGTGACTTGTTTCATTTAATTCAAGCACAAGAGGTTTTGATGGTACAAGAGCAAGATGATGTTGAATTAATGGGCAGACAGCACACTCGGTTAAGTCAGGGTTTAATTTGTTTTTTATTTTCATAATACTGTAAATCTAAATGCTGCAGACACATTCACAGCTGGCAGTATGTACAACTGTACAATATAAACAATGTAGATTGAAAAGTTACCACATGTTGCTCTAGCATGATATAGAGGTTAGGATGTCTCTGACTTGATATATAAATGTAAAGTAAACATTACACAGCAGTAGGATGGGCTGTCTGGGAAAAGCAAGCGCTCACCCTCCCCTACTGGTCACATGCCTCTGCCATTTGCTCAGGTTGCAAGGGGTTGGCCCTCACACTTGCCTTGGGACTGAAACTGGGTGCTTGTGTGTCATTGTGTCTTGCTAGAGCGTGTAGTGTGTTTAAGAGAGAGTGGAGGGTGTGTGTGTGTGTGTGTGTGTGTGTGTGAGAGAGAGAGAGAGAGAGAAGGAGAGGGAGATGCACCTGTGCCCTTGCACCTTACCACTCAGGAGCTACAGTGTGGGAATAGCCAACCTATAGATACACATAACCACATATAGAATAGTAAGAGAGACCTGGAGAGCATTGAGAGCAAAAAGATGTTCAGGAAAGATTATAAAATGTGTTGGAGCACTATTTGACACCTGACATTGCTGGGACGTTGCCACGACAAGAAGTCTGACTTAGAAGAGGACGGAGGATACTCCAACTCAACCCTTCATTATTTAGGTGAGAACTTTTCTGACCTTTGTATTGGCTAGGGTTTGGGGAATCCCAGTCAGAGCATGCTGACCTTTGGTCACTGAGTGGCCCTTCCTTATTGGGTGCTGATGAAATGGCTTTGAAAGGCATAGCAACTGTTTAAAATAAGGGGTATTTTTCAAAAATATATATGTTCCCCCCTTTTTAACTCTGAACTTGTTAAATGGATTTGATTGTATTTGTATGACGCTGCCAACAGTGAATAAACTGTACCAGCAAAATGTACTGTGATGAACCAAACTCGACTTGACTTGACTCTCAAGCAGCAGTCTTTTTTTTAGCCACTTTTTTGTATGCATATTTGTCACTAGATAGAAACAGAAGGTTGTCATTCACAGAGAAGAATGAAAGTGTGTTTATGCACACCATATGTTTTGCTATGGTCCCCAAGTTTTACATAATCATTCATAGAAATACCTGCCATTTTAAAAATTATAGTTCTATGAAATTGTTCTATAACTGTCTGGATCTCATTGCTAAACACTGCTGTGGGCCCTGATGATCATCTGACTATGAATTACCATGACAACCATCTTTGTGTGCACACACACACACACACACACACGCACACACACGCACACACACACACACACACACACACAGACAGACACACACTCCCGCCTCTGTCTGCCCGTCAGTGGTGTACAGTTTTTATTAAGACTAGGATGCCCTTGAGGCCACCTTCCGTCGCCTTGGTCAAACATTGTATCACTGTGAGCTTTTTGAACTTGGTTAGTGATTGTTAAGTTTTTTTTTCTTCTTTAGAGTCACTGTGGCGTGGCTTTGCTCTGATCTTTCTGGCTCTATCGCTTGCCCACACCGACCAGAAGACATGGTAACTTATTAAGCACTAACAGGAAGGGCTTTCATCAGATACTCAAGTTGGCCTAAATTTTGCAATGGAAACAAATATTGCAGTTCTATGATGTTTTAGAAGCTTTGATCTTTGATGTGTCACCAAAGATTCCGCCAAAGCATATACTGAGCCAATGTCTGTATTTATTTATAAAAAAAAGTTTAAAGATTTTTCTTAAAGCGAGGTCAGATCACTAAGGGTATAGAATGGTCTCTTCAGGTAGATGAGGACACACAAGTCTGGCAAGGAACACTGAACCTGATCATTGTAACTTCCAACACCAAAAGAGCTCGGTCCAATTAAGCAGAGGTGTTGCCTCAGCCTGCTCATTAAGCAAGTGCAGTGGAAGACTAGCAGGTGTTGTGTGTGTTAGTATTACGCAATTTGGAGTTCTTGGAGTCGTGTGACAAGCCTAGAAACCAAGGTGCCACTAGTGGAGTCTATAGCCCTCATTAGCTGAACAACATGCTTCTGTGAAAATTCTGAGCAACAAAACATGATACTCACTATTGTTACATCCACTACAACAGTAGTAATAGCACTATGCATACTAAAGAACCAAAGAAACTCTGCAGCTGGTAATCCCAGCATGTAGTTGAAGGGAAGGTATGTAATGAGATGAATAATCCCCAAGGACATACATTTGTGCAGTATTTACCACAGGGTATATAAATCCACTTCAGGAAAAAGGAGAATTTGTTCTAAGGGTGTGCTCCTCCCACCCTATCTTTTTGATTTGTGCGATGCCTATAAAGGTTGCACGTCTGAAAAAGGCTTCGCTCGTATATCATATTCCCCCACCCTGAAAGATAAAACACTTGGTTGCTATTGAAGCCACAGATAGCGTGTTGGGAGCGCAAGCATCCTAAATGAGCAAACATTCTCATGGGAGAGGTTGCCAGGTGACACAATGGCACTCCCTAGCCTCTGATAGAGGGTAAGGCAAAACAATTGCAAATTTGTGTGCGTCTGTGAGTGTGTGCCGCGGTGCGTGTTCGAGAGAGAGAGAGTGCGTGTGTGCACTTGAGAGCATGCTTTTAGATGTGTGGGCGTGTGTTTGTGTCTATCACCTGCTGTTTGCCTTAGCTAATGGTACAGATAAATATGCATTTCAGCAGGCACCAATACTACTCACCATCACTCCTTTCAGCCTTATGTAACAAGTAAACACAAAGCCCTAGTGTGATTTGATTAGTTATTAATTCAATCTTTTCTAATGTTGTTTTGCTCATACTGGGGCCCAGTGAGCAGACAGCAGATACACTGGTGATTCTCATGAATCTTTTAGTTGAGGTTTGGGGTCGGGTGACCTCCTACGTTTCCTCTTTTCAGTCAGTGACATCAAGAGAATGACAGCTCCAGTGGTGAGGTGGTGCGGGACACATACTGTAGCTGTTACTCCCAGATTGTAATCTGGCATGGCGCATGTCTGTTGAGGGATGTGGATCCTTCTGAATTGATAGGCCCATTAGAACTGGACTAGAGGAAGTTGAGCATTGTTATTTTTTCCAGACTTCTTGTTATGTTATCTAATCGAGCGTGCCGATTGTCACTTTGCCACCATGTCAGCAATGACAGCAGTACACCTGCGCTGTGAGAACCTACGATAAAGACTCAGTGATTTGTTGTTTTTTTTTGCACAGTTTCAGTACAGGGAAAGACCTCTGGCACGTAGTGCACATAATGCACTCTCCCTGGCCTTTGCAATAGTTAAGTGACTAATTCTGACCATGTGAGTCAGGTAACTCATATAATCTTTAACATGGTGTTGTAAGCACAAGCAATGTTGGCATAATGATCTGACTACTGTGCTTTTCAAGTGTCGCGTTGCAGTCAGTACACACCTTATGAAAGTGAGTTTTTCTTGGTGAACTTGATCCATGAATTTTGAATTTGCACAGTTGATAACCTAATGTTTTGTTGTGTGGTGTCTGTATTTGAACTTGATACACTATGCCTCTTTTGCTGACTCAGGTCTCTGGTCTCAGACCCTGCACCCTGTCATGGCCGACCCTGCCTGGTGGAAACTGACTTTCCTGCGCAAGAAGAAGTCTGAGGCCAAAGTCCTGTATGAGATTCCAGCCGAGTTTGCCAGCAACACAGACAACAAGGACGTGTGCTGTGACCCCACAGAAAACCAGTTCAATGCCAGGCTGGAGAAGATTGTGGACAAGTCTGCCACCAAGGGCCGTCACGTCAAGGTCTCCCACTCTGGCAGGTTCAAGGAGAAGAAGAGGATCCGAGCCACTCTGGCTGAAAACCCTAACCTCTTCCCCGACCACAACATGGCCAACGAGAACCATGTGACGACTACAGACAACTAACACACTTCGAGAAATAACACAGACTCATGCAAAACTCATCAAATGTTTGCCTGAAGTGTCTATGCATTTGTGTAAGAATGTGTGAATATGTGTGTTTGGTTGACAGGACTATGGCTTAGACCTTTAGTTCAATACCACCCTAACTAGGGGACAAGTACTCGTCTGGCACTGTGTGCTCTGTAACATGGGAGGGATTCATCTGCATATTAACAAAGGCAGTTTGACTAGTGTCCTATTTCTTGATAGCACTGCAGGGCTTGGCCCTCCATCTTACTGACTTCCCATTGGTGAAGGATTTCTGCAAGACAGTCATAAAGTGTTTATCATGAGCGCTGTGTTGCACACGGTGTGAGTACTGTTTTGTTACACATGAAGTGATCACCACGCTTTTAGGCTACCCTTGCGACAACATTCATTCAGGTCCAGTGGTGACGGCACAGCAGCGACTAATGAATGCTGAGCTTAATGCAAGAGCTTCTGTGAATGACATGACGAGAGCAGGGGGTTGTTCACATTGCCTTCACGCCAGATCGGTTTTATCTTGACCAGGATTAGGCTGCTGTCATGGTATCTGTTTCAGTGATGACCGCATCATTTTACTGAGGCAATCAAGAAGTAGAGAGGAGTCTCTTGATATTGATATATAGGTGTGGTTACTGGGGTGGGGTGGAAAAAACACCCTCCACTTAAAGGGATAGTTTGATTTTTAACACAAGCACCTTTCACAGGTTGTCTTCGATGCAATAAAGTGGTTTTGACGAAGTTTGAATTTTGACAATTGCTTCTGTCTCGGCTATTTGGGATATGTAGAATCGCCTCTGCCTGCCTTCAAAATGGCTAGCAATGGGCATGTGTTGTTTCTATTCTTAAAACACTGGTTTTTAAAAAAGTGCTACTCACCGGTTAGTGGTGCTCAATGATGTTCCAAAACATGTATCGTAGCGAAATAAAGCTTCCGTCATGTTTTATTTGGCACTTTGTTTATATGAAGGAGAAAATAGATCCCTATGGGACTTACAAAATGGCAAATAAAACATGACAGAAACTGTATTTTGCTACGATACTTGGGTTGGAACATCAGCAAACGCCACTCACTCCATGAGTAGCACTTTTTTAAAACCAGTGTTTTAAGGATAGAAACAACACATGCCCATTGCTAGCCATTTTAAAGGCAGGCAGAGGCGATTCTATATTTCCCAAATAGCCGAGACAGGAGCAATCATCAAGATTTTGGTGTCAACCACTTTATTTCATTTTAGACAACCTGTGAAAGGGGCTCAATGTGTTAAATAATATAATTTATAATGACAGTCTAGCATAATTTGTTTGAACCTATAAAATAATTATTTTGTAAAGCGAGTAAGTACTGTAAGTCTTTTAATAAAACGACACAATGATGACGTGTTGCCAACATCACGTACATCCGGTGAAACTTCTTCATTACTTATTTACAGTGAAAGCAGAGAGCATGGGTCCAGTAAGTGGCATAACTCAAGTAGCCTACAGGTGAAAATGAAACTGAAGAAAGGATCACAAGGTCAACTAGTAATTGCTGATACTTTGTTGGCACAACACTGCCATCTCCTGGACACAACTGAAAAACCAACAGAAATTCAAGTATAGTTTAATTCACGTTTAAGTTCATTGTCATGTTCTTTGCACCCCTGGTTCAGTAGGACAATATGAATCAACACAACAAATATCTATCAGGTTCACAACCACATTTTTGGTAAACACTGACACTGGAATCACAGCCAAGTTTCTCAGTGATTAAATTTCAGGGAAACTTGGCACGTTATAGCACTTAATGTCTTCATCGCTATTAGGTAGGTGAAATACACACCTATGAGTCAACATGAAACAATACAGAAACACACACCCACAGAGTTTGGAGACACTCATCCTTAATTAAGTCCATTAGGACGTGAGGTGAAGGGCTCTAAAAGCCGTTATATTTTACAGCATGAGAGAAAGCCTCATACAGCTTTAAAGGCAGAAGAACTTGTGCTTTAGGTCTTCTGGTTGCTGACAGTACTCTAAAATGATATAAACTCAAACCAATCACTTGACATGACACAGAATGCCTCACTTTTCAGTGCAGACTATTATGTTACCCCTGCCATCCAACCATCTGGCCATCGTTAGTTGGTGTGCTTTTGTAAAAATAGTTAGTTTGCACACTTATATGTCCAAGAGAGGAAAAAGACAAACAACCCAGGACAGCACATGACCGACCAGCAACTCAAAACAGGCTAAATAGCTTGAAATGGATCTGAAATGTCCATGAATTGTCCCTTTCACGTCATTATGAAAAACAGTTGGCTATCATGTCAACATGATGTGTGTGACAAATATAATGGATGTTTCATCTGATGCTGATAAAAAGGCTGTTAATCAAGGTGAGAGCCTTTGATAGACCCAGCCTCCCTCTCCTCGATGCTGCATCTCCTTCAGTTCTGTCTCTCCCTCTTTTGGCCGCGTGAAGACTATGCGGTCGTGGAGCCTGTTGGTCTGGCCTTGCCAAAACTCAATGTAGAAAGGTTTGACAATGTAGCCCCCCCTAGAGGAAGAGAGTGAAAAGACACTAAATGCATTCTTTGGACTGGGGCAATGGACTGGAGTAAACCCTGTGAACTTTGATATCCACAGAACAGGACACAGGATGTCATAGAGTTTATGGGTGAACTGAGGATGGTCGCTTTAATAATTTATCCATAATTTATGCAGGTGAAGGCAAAAAGTTTTTTTCCTAAACATTACACAGTACTCCTGCTTACCAATAGTCAGGCATCGGGACATCAGTGTCCTTGTACTTCTCCTCCAATTCAGCATTCTTCTGTCTCAGGTACTGTGAAGAAAGAGTTCATATGTTCCTTAACATCTGCATATTGTATTAGAGATTAGAGCAAATTAGAGCAATTAGAGCAAACAACTACACAAAAAATTTACAAATCATAAATGCAATCTACTTTTAACAGTAAGTGTTACTGCTTCAATTATTTTAAAGCTTTTGAAGTTTGTAGGTTTTAAAGCTAATCAAATGTCAAGACAGATTCTTGAAGCATAATAGTACTAAATAAGTTCTGTCCAGCTGTCAGACATACAAATCTAACAGAAAGATTCAAGTCGTACCTGTCTGTCAGGTATTGCAGTGCTTTGCCGGCTCACCACAGCACCGATTTGGCTGCTTTTGGGCCGTGAGTGAAAGTAATCACAGGAATTCTGGAAAGGGATTCGTTCCACTTTACCCTCTATGCGAATCTACAGTGAAACACCACTTTTTCAGTTCAAGCCAGACAAGATGGACCAAGATTCAACTTCACACAACACATTTGGTGTTATATGAATCATATCAACTAATGCAATTAATACAGCAATGTACTTGTGTACACTGTTGACGGTATGTTAAAAGTGTTTCAAAAAGCCATAATACTAAGGAAATATGACTTTTAGTCTTTTACCTGTCTGTTTAAAGGCTCCCAGTAGAACACTAGGCAAGCATATGGATTGCTTTCCTGAAAACATGGGAACACCATATTATCAAATGTCATAACATTTCCAGTAACCTCAGTTGAATTCCATTCTGAATCTTTAGGTATTAACAGCTTTCTCTACTTACCAGTTCCTGACCTTTGCGGCTCTCATAATTGGTGAAGAAGCGGAAGCCCTCATGACCAAAACCTTTCAGCAGCACCATCCGTGCAGATGGACGCCCATCTCTAATGAAAGAACAGCAGATTATAGCTAGAGAAAGACTTAGACTAGAGAGTATAGCATATAGCTAAAAATGATAACAGAATTTGCTTCATGGAGAGCTTTAATTTCACAGCATCACTGTAATGACCCTGAGTTGTATACAAAACAAGGGGGATGAATGCTGAGACTCTCACTTGGTGGTAGTTGCAATGCACATAGCATTAGCTTCTCCAACTTCTGGGCATTTCGTGGCTTGCTCAAACCAGTCACCAAATTGCTTTATGGGGTCCAGTGAGGCCAGATGATCCTCTTCAAAACACTATAGGGTTAAGGTGAAAGGTGAAATCTTTTACACTGTAGGATGGATACATTGACTGAGACTTCAGACATATGTACAGTAGTCACCATATCTGCATGTACACCAAGCTTGATCTATTTTTGCTCCACCTATGTATATTAGTAAGCTCTTTAACCTAGGGTTAGGAAATGTTGATACTATTCAAAACTCCAGAATACAAAGATTGACAAAAATGTTTTTACCACTGTGAGAATTTCACATCACTATCTTCTTGGTGAATATCCTATTCATCATATGTGACATAAACACAACTGTGCCATGGGTACACATTTGGTATAAAAATGCACCTTTTTTGTATGAGCTAATTGTGAAACGTGTAAAAAGCTTAGGGATATATTTGTGGTGGGGGGTATTTTAGTGTACAAATAATACAATGTAAATCAGGGTACCATGAGGTAGTCTACCTTGTTTTCAGTGTCTTTTCAGTGTCATATTCTTGTGCGATAATTGGAAAAGCAAAAGCTTTCTCTACTGCCATAATTACTAACAACAACTTCCATTTATTATCACCAGCAGTGCGATCTTTATTATTTTTTTGTTTCTGAGCAGTAGACCTTCTGAGAAAATATTTGTTGATAACTGCGGTTTAAGGCATTTAACTGTAATTATCCAATGCATGGCATGGCGTGTACTGAGTCAAGATCACAACCATGCTGGTAAAGCAATATGATTTATAAAGCATTGAAACTAAAATGACATTTTCAGTAAAGATAATAGCAACATGGAACCTGTTAGTGTAATCAGTCACGACGACTTCTAGTTAAAGTGAAGTGAGTTGTGCAAACGTTACCTGATCGTCTGCCTTGTATTTCTTTCTCATGTCACTCAAATCCATGACCCTGTGTGTATCGGTCGGTTTTGAGAAAAAAAATGAAGAATTTAAATTGTGGCAGCAAGGAGTCAGGAAGGCATAAGGTTTAAAATATCCCCCTATTTTCCCAATGTTTTTCAAAGCAATGTCACTTAGCGCACGTATCATACTTGTGCAACAGCGCCAAATAGCCGAGAACGTCATTACGTTCTGGTTATTGGTAAATTATTATAAAAGATAAAATGAAATACATTCGAAGAATTTAGTAACAACTGAAATAAACTGAAAAAAAAAACCATAAAACGAGAGAAGAAAATGCCGATGACATGCTCTTTTTGATATTTAGATTCTTTATTTTGAAAATTATTAATTTAACAACGGATGGTGTTTTCTTGTTACGTGATGTCATATCCGGCAATATTGCAAAATGGCAGCGACCTTGTGCGGCAGGCTGTTTTCCAGTACAGGTAATTAAAGTGTACAGTCGAGTTTTAACAGTCATCTTTAGTAACTATAGTAAAAAGAGATTTATTTTATCAAGGTATGATTTTCGTAACCACAGCCAACCTGCAAACAGCTTCCTTTAAATTTGTGAAGTTTCAGCTCTTTACCATCATAACGTTAACTCATAACCTAAGCGCTTCTTCCAGTGTATACATGTGCTTGCATTATTCTGTGGCTGATTTATTCTAGGACAAATTGTTACATCACTTTTAAAATAAAATAAATAAGAGAATATGTCCAGAAATGTTGCACTAAAACCACTCTATCCTTGTAGAGGCGCCTGGAGACGTACCATAGCGGTAACGCTAGCTTTGTTACTGCATTTCGAAAGACAACAGCTAATAGCATATAACACAAACCTAACGTTACATATCGACTGCGAATTTATGTTTGTAACGATGTTGTACTGTGCTAAGATGTCAATGGTTTGTTGATTAGTCAGTAGTCACAAGCATGAACGTAATAATATGTGGCTGTTGAGGTTAAAATGGTTTGGATGCTTATAGGCAAAACTTATTTACTAATCTAGTAGGCTTTTTTTGCTCCACAGTATGGCTGCCCCTGAATCAGAGTGTCAGGCATGGATCCAAAGCCGTCACTCGTCACAGGAAGCCAGTGCACATCCTCAAACAGAAGCTACTAGCTGTGACAAAATACATACCTCCAAAGCCTGGACCACCTGTAGGCTCTTTGGCTCCTCGCCTCAAAAGAACAGAGGAGGTTAGCGTGACAGATGATTGAAAGGCGGCTTGTTACAGTATTTAAAAACGTTTTAAGCTGAATTCTGATCGTTGAATGTGACACAATCATTTGGTTAAACATGTGCACAGAGGTATAGGCCTTTGTGTGTGTGTGTGTGTGTGTGTGTTAGTATAAATCTTTACTTTCTTTTCAGGAGAGTAGCTTGATGAGGATTTTGAAGGCCGATCTTGAGGCCTTGTTTAAGGAAAATAAGATGGTTGCTGTGGCCCAAAACAATTCCTCCAACACAGAGGACATGTTGCTCCTAAAGCACAGACTAAAGAAACACGACATCAGCGTCAAGTTTTTCCCTAACCAGGTAAAAACAGCCCTTACTAAACTGGTCTCATTTCTATACCAAAGATACTTCTCTGAAAACTGCTTCATGCATGTTGTTTATGACAACTGTAATTTTTCTCAAGGCAAAGCATTTAGTAGATCTTAATAACCATCCCATTAAAATAGTTAGATCATCATTTAAGCAGGGAAATTCTGGATGAAATGCCATATTTTTCATCGTTTGTGTTCAGCTATGCTTGTGGTTAGAAAAAGCAAGTTAATGCTAAGCTTGCCCAAGTTCATGAGATATTTGATTAAAAGGCCCATCCATAACACTGGAAATGGCCAGTGACAATGGTCCTATTTTGCTAGGTTTTAGATTACATGAATGCGTAGAAATGTGCTGCAAAAACACAACTTTTGAATTTATCAAAGACAATAAGAAGTAGAGCTATCTTGTGAAATAACATGGTACGAAGAAGCAAATATGGCTTAATTATGGATGACTTTCATTGTATACTTTGCATTATATTTTGGCAGGTTGCTAGGTCTTTTTTACCGGGAAGTCCATATGAAAATATGGAGCCACTGTTCTTGGGGCCAACAGTGCTGTTGGTCAGCAAAGAGCCCAAGGCAAAACAGATGCTGCTTGCATTGCGAGGGAGTCCTCAGATAGTACTCCTAGGTAAGGATGTGCTGTAAATTAGTGTGGTTTGTTGTAATTAGAGATATTCTTATTATACCGATCCAGTGTCTTCACTTTAACCAGACACAGGTGGTTGTAACCACTTTTTTCCTGCTGGAATTTTACATCTGTAATGAATTAGATGGATTTATGGGCAGAGCATCAGATCAGCATCATCTCATGGTCTTTGGAACAACTTCAAAAAAATATGCTCTGATTTACTATGTGTGTCTCCTAAGAAATTGTGGTCTCTGCCTGCAGATGTTACAATAATGTTCTCATCTCTATCTGTCTCTTTCTCCACAGGAGCCTGCATAGAAAACACGCTGCTGTCCCGGCAGGGCATCCTGGCCTACTCCAAATTGCCCTCTATAGTCACCACGCAGGGCGAGATTGTGGGCAGCCTGGCCTTGATGACATCCCAGACGGCGTCCATGCTCCAGCGCCACCCGGCCCACCTGAGCGCCCTGCTGCAGCAGTACATCAAGCAACAGAGCCCAGAGGGCAGCGTAGAGCAGTCCCCGGAGGCAGCATGACAGATCACATCCCCTCCTGTCCGTCGTCTCCTGTGCAGAAACTGAGAGTGAGGGAGTGAGAGTGTTCAGAGTGGGAGAGGAAAGGGTAGCAGAGGAGGCTTTGCAGACTGTTTTGCCATCATGCTACTCTGATCTCTGATTCCAGCCACCAGGTTTGGCTCATTGGGCTTAAACCAAAAGACTGTGTTGTGTTCAGTGTAAAGAAAACAAATGTCAACTGTTAAAAATGTAATTTAAAATGAATAACTAAGTTACTAAACTAAAAATATTTGTTACTCTTTTTTTTTTCCAGTTCCAAAAAATATTCGGTCTTGGTTTTGAATTCTATTTTGCTGCATAAACATACCAAGTGTAACTAAAACCTCTGGAATGCTAATGTGATGTAAGCGTTGGATCCCACCAGAAATATTTACCAGGATGCACTGAATCAAGAAAATCCCTGTGCCATATGATTTTGATCATGCAAAAAGTCAGCCATGCACCAGTGCAGCCAAAATAAACACAAGAGGTCTCACGGCTCCAGATTAGCAGTAATCTCAGGATTACACCATGCTAATCTGGGTCAGTTAGTCTATTACTGCAGCTATTCTGGGTCTGAGTGAGAAATTGTCGTGTTCAGCTTCATTTTATCCCTACAGTAGGAAAACGGTACAATTTCTGATAAATATATCTTAAAACTTTTTTGATTTTGAAAGAAACAAGTGTATCATTTTAAAGAAGTGAATTGCAAAATAATCCCACTTTAGATTTTTACACATTCGAAATGACAACGCACCATTTCTGGCCAAAGAGCAGCATTTTCTTCCATTGGCCTGTGACCAGCAGAATACTGTGTGGCATTTCGGTGGAGCGTCTGTGCTTGTGGCAGGCTTTGACCTAAGGTGTGTATATATAAGCTTCCCAATGGCACCTCCTCTCTTGTCTGGCAAGAGACGTTCTGTGTACGCCTGTAAGTCACTAATGCGGATAATGACCAAGCCGCACTGTCCAAAGCACTTGTGATGGATTTGGGGGTTGATCGCTAGTTGTGAGAGGACAGCGGTAGGTTTTTCTCAGACACAAGATATTGTATGTTTTGGATACTTCTACACGGCTTGTGACGTCCCATCTGGCAAATGGGGAAAGGGTTTTTTGTCTTTCCTACATGTTATCATCCCTGTGGAGGACATAACCGCTTGAGGTGAGCCTGAATGCTTCTTTGCATCGAAACAGAAGCTTCACCCTCATTCCGATTTAAACGTGTCTAATTACACCTGTGACGTATAGATGACATTGTCAATTTCAGCACTTTATAGGTTGTATACAATAGGTTGTTAACCTAGAATGTAATTTTACCAGTGGCTGGAGAATGGTTTATAACTGTGAAGTCTGACGACGCAATCATTTTTAGCTGCCATTCAGAAGTGTCAAACATGGTGTATTGCTTCGATGTGGATGACATTTGATTAATAACTTTGGTTTATAAGAAATAGGAGTAACAATAGAGTGAATGTATAACATTGGGATGGAGCAAGACCAGGAAGTACCTTTGACTTCATCTATGAAATTGTCCTCTGACAAATTTTCTTTACTGGCTCTTCTATACTGCTTTTGTCAGTAGCTGACACTAAAAGTTACTTACCTGCAGTGATAAACCACTGTGACCACAAGGGCAATATACCCAGGCCTTTAGTCGATACTTTGAATGGTGTTTGAGTGTGACAGCCATCTTGAGAAGTTACTGACGCAGGAAGGACGCAGCAGCTTTCACTGTTGTGCAGATGGAAATGCCCTTCAGTTTGTGTAATTGCCACAGGTCAATATGCAACCAAGGTCAGATACATGTGGATTCTGGATAAACTCAGTATAACAGAAAGCTGCAGAAAGACTATTGTAGCCTACTGTAATCACTCATTTTTAACCAGGGTTAATACATTGATATTGCAGAATGTCTTGACTTGTAAGGTCAGTGTGTAGGGTTAAGGCTGTACATTCCAATGTGTTTATCAATCTTATGAAAAACGTGATCAGATTCTCAAAGTGTTTACTAAACTAGTTAAAAATGGCTGCACTTTGTACACACTTTTTTGTTTTTTAGTTGATTAAAACACCTACTTGGTGTTTATACACAGTGCAGTTAATATTTGGGAAATTACTTTATAGTAATAATTGCAGTAATATGTCACAATCCTCTGGCCTTTATGTAATAGGGTTCCTACACACACCTTGCATTCTAAGAATTTTGCCGCCATGTTGGCAGCGCACCGAACATAATATCCATTCATTCAGATGCAGAAGACAAGAAGCAGAAATATAATATTGGCGATTATTTTCCTCTTGCGATCGTGGGTTGCGCTGTTACACACCACTATACAGCAACATACGACCAAGACGGCAAAAACTAAGTAACAACAACACACTAATAGGCGGGAGTAAATCCATAGCAATCCATAGTAAACTAAGGAGTTAGGCTGCCAATATGGCGGTGCCCGCAAAGGTTTTTACGTCATGATCCCGAGCCCTATATTGCAGTATCACAAGTTTGTCTTTAATCTGCAGTGGACCTGTGCTGATCCAAGTCTTCCCAGTGGGAGAGTACACAGACTTTCTCTTTACCAGTGTAAGTCAATAGTAAAGTCAGAACTAGTAGTAAACAGAAAGAAAAAACATTTTTCCAAATCATGTCCTTCAGCTTTTCACTTTTATTGCTGACAAGGTCCAAGGTATTAATCTTGGGTAAACTTGCATTGTTAAGGAATACCCTTCAGTTTTCCACATCGAGTAAGTGAGCGCCGTCACCTCTAAATCCCCTTATCTAGTTTCCGCTATGCTCTTCTTTGGCTGAGGTCAATCCTTCCTCCAATAACCAAGTTTTACATAAGACTTATAACAAGCAGGGAGGAGTCGTTAGTAGTTGCAAATGGCTGCTGGGAAACAAAGTATCAAGTCATTTAGAACCTTTTATCATTAGTTAATACCTAATCAGAGGTCTGTGGCCACCTTGTTTCTGGTTCATGATTTTCATTTAGCAATCCTGTTATCTTGTTATCATTTGTTTTAAGGGCTTTTCAAGAGAGGTTGCTAAAAAAGCTCGAATGAAAGCCAATTAGCCTACAGCGATGACGGTAATCCCGTCCTTCCAAGACATGTGCCCTTACTCTCTTCGTCACTCAGACTCATAGTTTAATTAATGTGGCTCATGTCAAGCTATACTTCGTAGTGTTCCACGTGTGGTTTTGCCATGTGGATGGTCTCCTACAGATGATGATGATCTAGCATCACCTTAAGTGGAATTGGGGATTGGTGGGTTTCAGTAAGCAAAATGAATAGACACAATTTTTTGAAAAAGTTTGAAATGTGAATATCATATTCGTACACCAAGCGCTCTCTTACTAGTTATAAGAAGGAGAAACTTGACTGTAACAGCAGAGATGCATTGCATCATAATTTCACGTTAATTTTACAGCACATTAGATGGTTTGTACATAACTTTTTGAGATGCCTAATTAGCAAAGTGTTGTTTTGAATGCGCCTCTTTTGGTAGCTATCATTTACAATCTGACAGCCATCTGATTACATTTTATGATATATACATATATGATATGATATATTTATATAATGTTTGACTATATTATAACCATGGCGTATTACATCCTACGGTATACCATTTTAGCTGAAAAATTCAAGGAGGCCATTCAAGAATTCAAGCTGTGAGAATGTGTGAATGTGTATCCTTATTAATTTTTATTAATAGCATTTAGTATAGAGTAAGAGTGAATGGTAAAATCAGTTTAGTGCGAATGAGGTGCCAGACAACCCTCATCTATGAAAGCATAATTGGATCATGATTGTAGGCTACCACAACAGTCCTCTGTGACAAAAACAGACTGGATGTACTAGAGAACTTTCTTGTTTTGTTGTCTTTCTTTAGCTGTAGGCTGTCACAAGGTGGGGTTAGAATTGGCCTCTCGGGCTTTAATCTCCTGCTCTTGGCCTATGAAGTAAAGAACCACGGCAATCCCGGGTTCTACAGGGCAGAGTGACACTAAGGACAGGTTAGATTTGTCACTTGGCTGCAGTTAGGTAACAGGATTTGGAGGAGAGCTTCCACTGGATTCAAAGCTCCCTCCAGCATGTGCTCTTTCCTCAACATCTGTTGCCGCTTTCTTGCTGCCCTGTCGCCTCTACATCTCATAAAATCATGCACAATCCTCTTAGAGGCTGATGGGAGATCAAAATTCGATCATTGCATGGCTGCGTTAATCCTCTTTTTAAAGTGTTCCGATATCAAATTGACATGTAAGCTAAAACAGGCTGGATTTTTCCCTTATCACTTAAAAATATGACTGTCATCAGTGAAAAGACAGATTCACATGATGAATTTGGTTAATTTTAAAATAGACTTTGGCCAGCTTGTGACTGCACAGAGAAAGCTGGACCATTTAGCTACTTCTGAGAATGTGCTACACATTCTACTACCATTTAGTCTGTTGGATGTTCTTGTTGGATATTATGTAATAAATAGGTGACGCAACAAATAATGCATTGTTGATATTCATAATGTTGCATTATCCTATGCTTTGCTGCCCATAACGATCACATCCTATTTACTTGCATGGATGCATTATACTTACTGTACAGTATACTTACCTACTAATGTAGATTTTTACAGTTGTTTTTCTCTCCCTACCAGGCACACCCATCTCTAGTGTTTGTTGGCATGGACCCCTTTGAGGAACCAGCCTCTCACTAGAGCACAGCCTCGTTGCACGGACAGAGGGAAGAGTAGCAGAGTTCACCCCGGCATGGATCACTACGGGTCGACCCTGGACCGCAGTCAGTCCATGATGAGTGGCCTGGAGAGGACCAACGTCGGCTGGCACAAGCCGACTCACTCGCGGAGCAGCAGCACGGCGTCGTCTCGCCACTCGCGACCGGTTAGGAGGCTTCTCTAATCTACCGCTCGTCCACTGGGACTAATAATCTGCCCAGTATCTCTGGGTCTGTGTACAGTCTCCTGGAAACCTTAAGTGGGCATAATGGAAAAGGGTTTGGGTGTTCAGAGATTGCAAAGAACATGTTAATCTGCCTGTAACATGCTCTGACAAGTTATTGGGATGTGGTGCTAGATGGTATATGTAGACCGCTAGACACAGACACTAATTGTAAGTGTGTGTGTGTGTGTGTGTGTGTGTGTGTGTGTGTGTGTGTGTGGTGTTGATTATGCCTCTTGTCTGGCCCTTAAGCACATAAAGGACTGGGAGATCATGGATGACCTGCAGATGGACCTGGGCACTGGAGAGTCCCTGCAGGACCTGAGCATGCCTGGCGTCTGTGAGGGCTACCTGATGAAGAGGAGAAAATGGCCACTCAAGGGTTGGCACAAGGTGAGAGAGATCCGTCCTTGTGCCTCTCTGTAACTAGTTCTGCCTTGTTTAGAAATAATCTATTGAAATATCAGCCTTAAGAATGTGTAGTATACAATCAGATTTGGAGATGCAAAGTGTTTTCAAAATAGCACAGAAAGAAATTTGTGTGAAATATTTTTTGTTCTGTCATTTCAGAGGTATTTTGTTTTGGACAAAGGGATCCTCAGGTATTCCAGAACACAACAAGAAGTAAGTTTTATACCATTTATACGTTCTTTCATTTCCTTTTGTGTGAATGAAAACTGAGATGACCATTGACATGCTGGTCTGTTTTCATCAGTATTCCAGAGGCAAGCTTGGTGGTGCCTTAGATGTCAGCCTTGCTGTCATATCCATCAATAAGAAGTCAAGACGCATTGACCTCGATGCAGGCGATAATCTCTATCACATAAAGGTAGGAAACTTCTTTTCAACCTCTTTTTAAAACACTGTTGTCAGGACAGAAGCCCGTTACGCCATTGCCTTTCTGTCCCTTTCTTTAAGACAAAGAGCCATGATTTGTTCTACATTTGGGTGACCAAACTGAATGCACACCGGGTGTTCAAAAAGAATGAGATTGCACACGTCCAGAATGGCTTCCTCCAGGCCCTCTCCCAGGGAACCGGTGGGCTGATCGCTCACAGAAATGGAGCCATGCATGATGTGGTGAGTTCTAAGATACAATAAAACTCAAAAGACTGCATACGAATGTCATAGTTAAGCCTGTGTCAGTTATATCTTTTCCTCTCTCACATTTATTAGTGAAGTTTTTTGTTGTAATATACATGCATGAAGTGTATCGATGCACAACCAAAGCTAATGTGTAGGTTAAAAGTTAGTGAGGGGGGTCAAGGGGTTGTTTACTTGGACAAAAATCGTTTAATCACAAAAAAGAAAGATGGAATCCATGAAAGACAAGTGGTATTTCTGTATTATTTCATGAACAGTTAGTAGATACAGTGCAGCTTGTCACATGCACATTACTCTAGTATTATTATCAGACTAGATATATGTAACGCACTGTATGTTTTTTTTAACCTCAGTCTTTTGCACTCCATCAGAGTACTTCCGGGTCACATACGGATGAGATGACCCCTCAGGCAGCTGAACTCCCCATAAACACCTCGGGAGTAAATGGAAAAGTGTCTGCGTGGCTTCAGCAGACCCAGGACCACAACAGCTGTGCCCAAGGTATTAGTCTAATAGTCATTAGGTTTATGTGTGGTATTGTGTGCTATTGCAAATCAGCTGTCGCGTGTGGAAGCGACTTGACATGGTTGTAACTCTTTTGGATTTGTGGAATTCTCTAGAACTGAACCGGGTTCAGATGGACATCAGTGAATTGGCTCGACTTGTCCAGAAGCTGCATGCCATGGAGGCAGGCCCAGCACTCAACAATGGAGAACTGCAGCGGATCATCAGCATCCAGGTGTGTGTGTGTGTGCGTGTGTGTGTGTGTGTGAGAGAGAGAGAGGGAGTCAGAAGGAGAGCTGTGAAACTGAACTTATGGTAGTGGCGACAACTATATTGTTGTCTGGTTTGCCTATAAGAATGCTTTTGGATTGTGGACTGAATTCTAATGTGATGTTCTGCCTGTCTCTTGTTTGTCTATGTGTCTTTTCCCTAAAGAATCTTTCCCTTGAAAAACCAAAGAAGAGATCTGCAAAGATGTGGGGGCACTCTCGCACACTTTCCAGAGTTGAAGCACTTGGAATGGTAAGTATTTTACAAGGTAGAAATTCTTAGCACTCTTATCAAAACTTGTTTTATTTTGTGAGTGCGTATACTTAAACCTTGTAGATGCTCTAAATAGAATAGATTAACTGTTACTTTCTTTTTGAGAAGCCGACAGATAATATGGCTATAGAAATGGAGGTGTAGCTCTGTATGTGTTAGTGTGGAATGCTCGTTCCACAAGTAATGTAGTGAATTCCTTTTTTATCTGAAGCCATTGCGTGGGATTACTAAATCGGTGAGTGAGCAGCCTTTGTAAGAACAATGATTCATCATTCAGTTAGATAAAAACCTGTTGTCCAAATCCATAGAGATAAGAACTAGCACATCACATCACATTAGGAGGGAGTGCCTCAAGTTTTCATACACTATGCAGTACAGGGCAGCATTATGTAACTTGCTGATTCATCTTTTTATCTCTTGCTATGTTTACTGACCATATTATATTGAACTCAGAGTAACGTAAACAGATGTGTTTACCTTAACTTGTATGAACCTGCTCAAACAGGTGTGTCTATAACGGTTCCCTGTCCTGGTGCAGCACACCCAGCACTCATAGTTACTGCATGGCTGTATAAACACAACACCTTTTTAATCTCACTTCATATACCAGTCGTGATTTGAACCAAGCACTTCTCATTGCACTATAGAAGGAAAAAATGCCATCGTCTGATTTAAAGCTGCAGTTTGTAATTTGTACTAGTGAAATATGAAAATGCATCTCTAATACATTCTCAGACAGATATAGGTATAGGTAATTATTTATTCAGAAGAACAAGAATAGATTATATCTCTTTCTCTACATTATTTTAGAAGCACATTGTTTTACAACTAAAACAATACACTGCAACTTTAAATCAAGCTTCATACTGTGCTAGACAAGCATGGGAGACAAGTACTGTATTTTCGAACAATGCCATATAGAGTGTAGTGTAGTTTTGTGTCTCTATGTCTCTGTCTCTGTCTGTCTGACTATGTATCTGTCTGTTGATCTTTCTTTCTCTCAGCTGTCGTCTAGTCAGCTGAACAGTGCATCCCACCATGGAACCTCTGTGCCGTCCATCCCAGACTATGTCTATTCTCAGCTGGCCCCTCCCACTGTCATCTCCCCTGAGGGCAAGAAACTGCACCTGGACATTTGTACAGTGTCCACAAGAGGTAGGCCTAAAACTCACCAGGAAAATGTTCCAGACCGTTCACCACTAGAATGCCAAAAGACCATAAGGCTCAACATTGTAAACTAATAACATGTGGACATATTAGTCTTTACCTCTTGAGTTAACGGTTTAGAGTGACCTTTCAAGAAATTGCTAGAAAATAGGCAAAATACTTATTTTAACCAATCTCTACAGTTCATAAGACTAAAATGTAGAAACTTGTTGTGCTTAACTTCAGTTTCAGCTACCTTCTAGGTCACTTAGCAGTGGCTTATAAAATAATATACTTTATCTGATGTGGATTTTCCTTTGCTATTTTAACAAACTGTAGACAACAGAATAGGAATGTGGATATGCTAGCATCCAGCATTTCAAACAACAGAGCAACAGCCTAGCAATTTATTTCCCCAACATGCTTAACCTAGCATTCAGCATAGCAACCATTTCAGTCATCATAGATACCTCCATAACCATCCTAGCAACCACCTAAAATACCCTAACAACAAACAAAAATCTATTTGCCACAAATTGCACATTAAAAAACACTTTTTTTCCACATTTTTTTTATTTTTATGCACTGGTAATTCACCGGAATTATATTATCTCATTGTTATTTTTATTATTATTATTATTTTTGGTTATCCATAGTCCATAACTCCCTGAGGGCAGTCAATGAGTCTTTGGCCCAGGAGCGTCAGAGGCTCCAGGAGGCCTGGAACAGTGGAGAACTTCCTGCTAACCCCCAGCACATGACCAGCCTGCTTGAGGTGAGGCTGGTATCATTAGAATCAGTGCAAAGAAATGTAATAGGCTAATTGTTCTCTTCCAAAAAAATCCCAGCATTGCGTGACAGGAAAATGGCAGTTTTTTCTCCGCAGTACTGCAGTATGTTTATATGTAAGCAGTTTTTATGTCCAAAATAATGCATTTACTGCAGAACTGTAACAGTTCTAATGCAGAAAGAACTGCAGTTTTGGTGCTGTAGTACAATGTTTTGCCAAGTATTCTATGTGTACAGTCAGATGCTTTAAGGGTGGGAGGTTCATGTTCATTGTGAGTGACTGCTAGTACATGGCATTTTGATGGATTCATTATGATTGGAAGTCATCTTCATTCCATTCCTTTGCATTGTATTTAATAAAATACTGGCTATGCATTGTAGAATGTGATTTAAAAGGAGAGAGGTTTTTCTACATGTGGCCCTTTCATCTGTATTGTTCTAACCTATACTGTGTAATATCTGTATGTGCATGCATGTATGTGTTGTGTATGTGTACAGTTAGAAACGCAGTCTCCCTTTACCTACATCTACAGTGTGTCGAGACATCTCCTCAGAGGAGTCCTTCCACACTGTACACCAGAGGAAAGTGTGTTTGAAAATCGTTCCAAATGAGTTTGTACACATGGCTGCACATGGTGAATGCTGTGCATGTCAACGTGACCAATCCTCTGTTGGACATTTCATTTCATGAATCTTTGGGTCTTATGGTTTTTCTGTATTTCTATCTCAGGGTGTTCTATGCTATAGCTACATGTGTGTGTGTGTGTGTGTGTGTGTGTGTGTCTCAGCTTTGCCACACCTGTTGGCGTTGTCCTTCGGGTATTTTCTCCTAGTCTTTGCCTAACTGAGAGCCTGAATCTAAATGTTCTTAATTAAGACTACAGTAATCTGATGAGCTGGCAAATGCGCACGTCTTACATGGAGAGCCTCAAATCCTCAGGGTCAAAATAAAAGCCTGTTTGTTTCATGGTGAAGTAGTGTGTGTGTATGAGGATGTGTGTGTATGTTTGTGAATGTGTATTCTGTGTGTGTGCAATTTGCTTTCAAAGTCCTTCTTCATCTCCTTACACTCTTCCTCTTCTCTCTCTCTTTTTGCTGTCTGTTCCTTCCATCTCCCAGCCTGGCGTTAGCCGGCGTGCATCGCATCGGCCCCCCTCTGTGGCAGACTCAGCAGCGGAGTACTTTGATGCCAGTGATGACCTACTGTGCGGGACGTCGTCTGAGGGCTCTGAGGAGGGCTCCGGCCTAAGCGACGGCACCAGCAACTCTGAACCAGAGGAGGGGCATGGTAAGAGGGAAACATCTGAATAAAAGTCCATGTTCAGTTTTCATATTTCAAGTCTCCAAAGTCAGTTATTTGGATTGTAAGTGGAGTCTGTTCCCAGAAATGTCCCTAGATACAGTGAGGTGACTAGATTAATGAAGCATAGGAAGTATTGAGGCAACTGGCCCAGTCTAACTGACAAAGAACAAATGAACAAATGCATGTCGTTTTGGATAAAATTGTCTGCTAAATGGGTAAATATAAATTATTGTACTGTAGGTGTAAAACGACACTGAAATATGTAGCCACTCCAATCAAGACAATGCAAAAATGTATTGTGGTCTGGATGATGGCATGTGATCATAATTCAACATTATGCATAAAAGAAGATATACATTAGCTTAATATTCTATTTTACATATGTTACACTCAGAGTAAGCATTGATCATAAACTTCAATGGATTATTACATCCGGAAGTATAAGGATTCATTTCATTGCTTATTGCTGCATGGGAACATTATTGATGTAGCATATTTTGTTTTGTTTTGTTCAGTATGGTTTACATAAATATTAGCAAAATATGGAAGATGATTTCAACATCAGAAATGAATATTTTTTTCACTGTTGCAGAGTCCACCACAAGAAAATACCGTGCCAGCCTTTCCAAAGCCCCGGCCAAGGCCAACAGAGTGCCAAAGAGCACGGGGCGTCGAACCGCCCTGCCCGCCGTCTGCCCGGACAACAGCCACATCGGCCTCATGTCCATCCTGTACAACAACATCGGCAAGGACCTGTCGCGCATCTCCATGCCAGCGGCACTCAACGAGCCCATCAACCTACTGCAGCGGCTCTGTGAGGAGCTGGAGTACTCGGAGCTGCTGGACCAGGCCAGCAACACAGCAGACCCCTACGAGAGGATGGTGAGGAAGTCAGGGCCATGTTGAAAGTTGACATTTGTTTAATGATTTGTTGGACAATGTTACACACTATTTAGGAATGGATTTATTTGATTTTAGAGTAAAATTTGTGTTTTTGAGCTTTTCAAGTCTTTATTAGTAGGGTAGTGGAGATTAGACAAAAAATAACAGGAGAGTAAAGCTAAGAAATAAAGCTAAGAAATAATTTCAAGATTTGGGACCCCTGAACCCTGTTTAATTGAAGTGAGAAGCTGATGTACAGTAAGTAATTTTAATGCAATTCTTTAATTCAGGTGTACATTGCTGCCTTCGCCATCTCTGGTTATGCCATCGCTACCTTTCGGAACGGCTACAAACCCTTCAACCCGGTCCTTGGAGAGACCTATGAATGTGTACGGGACGACAGAGGCTTCCGCTTCATAAGTGAACAGGTGGGAAGGCATGGCTGATTTCAGATCAGATTAGATGTGTGTGTGTGTGTGCAGGTGTTTTTGAATCATTTGTAATCATCCGTTATTTGTCTCCAGGTCTGCCATCATCCACCTATATCTGCTTGCCATGCAGAGTCTGAGAACTTTAGCTTCTGGCAAGGTCAGTGCCCTACTGGATTATAACGAAATGAGACACTGGATGGCATTTGTAAATCACTGAAAAATCACCAACTTTTTTATTTTGACTTTTATTTCAGACCAGCGATGGAAGAACAAGTTCTGGGGAAAGTCTGTGGAGATCATGCCAGCTGGAATGGTTAATGTGACTCTTCCGAAGTGAGTGTTCCTTCATGTTATGCTGCTTGTTTCCATTGTGTTAATCCAGCAGGAGTCTAGGAGGAAAAATATCACAAACAGAAGAGACAGTAGGCGAACAAACATTGCCCAGGATAACCTACATGCTTTTATCTCCCCCACGCAGACATGGTGACCACTACGAGTGGAACAAGGTGGTCACTTGCATCCACAATGTCCTGAGCCAACAGCGCTACCTGGAACATTATGGTGAGGTGGTCATTCGCAACCTAAAGAGCTCCGTCTGCACATGCAAAATCACCTTCGTCAAGGTCAGTGAGAGGTCACTTTTCCCTCATGAGAAAATGACAATTTATGTCAAGTACTGGGTGGAAGATATTATTTACTCAATTATGTATCACAATAATAATGAAGTAATTCACATACAGTTCACATTTTTATTTGTAATTTGACAAGTTTTATTTAGAGTGCATGTGAAAGGTCCCATGCAAAATTTCGTAAACACCTTCCACTTAACTATTTGGCATGATTTGGTCATATAATGTGATCTGATTTTCATCTAGTTCCAAACACAGTGTGCTCGTCTGAATTCATCCCTGTGTGTATCACTGAATGATTCACCTGGGAATGTGCCGTCTCTCGTTCTCCCCTGCCTACAGTCTCGCTACTGGGGCTCGGACGCCAACAAGAACGAGGTGCAGGGCCAGGTGCTGAACCAAAGTGGTAAAGTGGTGCACAGGTTCGGAGGCCTTTGGCACGAGGGCATCTTCTGTGACACCCTTCCCACCCCTCAGTGCCTATGGAAGCCAAGTAAGCATAGTCTAGTCTGAGCCTACACATGCTTACAGGAGGTTACTCCTGTACTCATTCACTTTTACTGCTGATGTGGTTACATTCACTTGCATTGTATAAAAAGTGTCCCTCTATGTATGTCGAATGTAATAGGCCAGCAGGTTCATTTCAGTGCTAACTATCGGGTGTTGAACTATGTTTTTGATATGAAGTCAGTGCAACGGTTCCCTCTTATTTTGTAGCAGTTTGTGTCATGTACTGTACCTTCTGTGCAGTCGCCTGGTGGACCATCTACTCAAAGTTTCTGCTCATAGTTTAACGTGTAGTATGGCTTTTATTTACAACATGTTTATTTACAACTGTTTTTAAGGTTCATAAATGACTCCACAAATGTTTTTTTCCCTCTCAGACCCTCAGCCTAAAGACTACCTCCTCTACTTTGGCTTCTCCACCTTTGCCCTGGAGCTGAATGAACTGACCCCAGATCTGAAGCCTCTACTGCCCCCTACTGACACACGGCTGCGCCCTGACCAGAGGTGAGCAGGTCCTTACACAGTCAGTTTCTGTGGAAGGCTGGCTTCGACAAACCTGCCAACTCATAACTTCAGATGACTCAATTAGAGTGATCTATTTTCTTGATCTAAGGTTAAATGAAGCTCAGATCTTTACTCCCCCCTGTATCTTCAATGTTAATTTAGTGTAAAACATTTCAATGTTTTACAGTGTGTCTTTTTGTCAAATTAATAGTAAATTTGGAAACAGATTTAGGCATATCTGTGCACAGAGACAAAGGCCATGATCATTGAGTTGGTGTGTGAATGGTCAAAGCAGAGCTGTTATCCATACCTTGTGACGCTAACTGTTCGTAGGTACTTGGAGGAGGGCAGAATAGAGGACACAGATCGAGTCAAAGACGAGATTGAGGACCGACAGCGGGAACGCAGGAAAGTCTTGAGCATGAAAGGGGAAGACCATGTGCCTCGATTTTTCAGGTCTGTCTGCGTCTCTGTGTGTGTAGTTTACATCTATGCACATTCAAAATCTCATGATAGATCATATAGGATATTTAGCATCAGTGTGTTTTAATTTTTAAACTGGAGTAAATCACCATTTACTGCACCAAATGTAAACCTAAAAGTTAAAGCTAACCTAACCTCTGTAGACAGTATGGCTACAGACATTGGCTCGGTGGAATTAGTAGGAAGAGTTCCACTCAAGAATATTCAAGATTAAGGTTTAAGGTTAATTTAATTCAAGGTGTAAATTAAGGTTTAATCTTATTTATTTTAAATTTAAATTAATTCAAGTTAGGTTGGTGTAACCTTAATGCCTAAGGTTTACCTGACATACGGTACATTCTGTTCAACAGAAAAACAGTGGATTCTGCTGGGCGGGAGGTTTGGCTCACCAATGGAAGTTACTGGAAACTGCGAGAAAGTCCAGGATTTGCCAACATAAAAAACCTGGAACTGTGGTGACATGTGACGGTCATAATGAGGACAGGAAGTCATCTTTTTTTTTTCTTTCCCTTATTCTCTCCCTCTCTCTTGGGGTTTGTTTCACTCTCTTTTTTATTCCTGGAGCACGCATGAGATGCCTTGGGCTGCTTCTCCTGAGCAAGGATAGTGCTCAGTCTCACAGAGCAACATCATCTGTCTGGACAGTTCTTTGACAGCATTTATAGATCAGCATTAAAGAGAGAGCAGGATTCTTTCTCTGAATGAGGATTCGAAGAAATAGGTTGTCAAACAACGTCATCAAATAATGACAATAAGGATTTATTAAGGATGTCACATAGGGAAACACAAACTCAAAAATAATCACTTCAAAGGATTTGTTGTGTGACGATCAATTTTACTTTGAAAACCTACTTGTTTTTTAAATAATTTTTTTTATGTCTAATGAAATTATTTCTTTATTTTTAAATTATTTATGCAAAATGTGCTATGTGTGTATCATGGATAATGATGGGTTATATACAAGTGAAAACTACTGTTACAATAGCCGTTTACTGATTTTTCTAATGCACTAAAATAGCCATTTTGTTGTTCAGAAGAGAGTCTCGCAAAGAAGGGCATCGGTGCAGATCCTAATATAGAATAAAACCTCCACAAGATGGCAGTCATGGCAGGTTTTTTTTTTCAGTTATTCCGTTGGACCTGCACAAGTATTTTAATTAGGTCAAACATATATTTTTGCCTCTGGGTAAACATTTCAATGCCATATAGAGTAAATTAATGCTTTCCCATTACCTTGGTTTGTCACAGGATCTACTATAGATACCGTAAAAACTGTTTAATCACACACTTGTTAGACTCTGAAGCAATTTAGGAAAAAGTCCAAACATGTACAGATTAACAATTAATATAATTTTAATGCATGAATAAAAAAAACACAACAATCAGTACAATACACAATATTTAACCACTTTTAATAAATAAAAGATTTCCTCTGATTTTTTGAGCATAATCTTTATTACACTGGAAATAAAATCAAATACATCTTTAAGATCTCAGCTTCTCTACTGCATTCCTGTCAAACCTCTGATGCCATCAGAACATGGTTATGGAGTACAAGATTTTTTTTAATCATTATTAAATTATTCAACCCCCCCCCCCCCCCCCCCCCCCCCCCAATCACGTTATTTTTCTAAAAAGGCAAACAAATCATTGCACGGTCTGAGAGACACAAAATAAAACTTACAAAAAAGCCACACAGGACCAGAGTTCATTGTACAATACGCCACACGTGGGAGGTCTGTGCCTAAAAGCCATTAGATGCTTCATGTATCTCCTGAACAAAGTCGAACAAAGATGAGCCGCCTTCTGAGATATTAGGACATAACAGTTTGTCACCCTGATACATTTTACAGTAATATCTTCACATTGACTGATTTCAGTTTGTGTGATCCCCCACTTTTTACATACCCACTAGGGGTCAGTCAAGCTTCCATGGTCACTGGGATCCGTCCACTAAATAACTGTTGGGAAAATTGCCAGTGTACAGTAAGAAACATGACGTCAAAAGTCATCAAAAAGGGTTTTTCAGTGCTTTCTCCAAGACTATCAACAAAACATAAACAAAGCATTGTTCTTGAGAAGTTATACTTCCATAGTAATTCACACTGTTAAAATTGCACTTTAATTTTTTTTGACGTTTACAAATTTCAAGTGTAGAAAAATGAAACAGTTGCTAAACAGTATCATGCCTTTTATTTTCACTGACACAGTCAGCTCGTGTCAGAGTGACATTTAAGTCATGGCAGTTTTTTTTTTCTTTAGAATCTCCTTCTGAAGAGGCTAACCTTTGCGTGGCATTGTAGATTTTTTTTGGGAAGGGGGGGTGGGGGGGTGTTGGGTGCTGGGTGCTGAGGGTTTGCATTGCTCCTTGGATCTAAAATGGCATCTCTTTCCCCAGAGCCAGGCGTGGGGTGGAGGAGCAGATAACGCCACATACCTTCACCCGTAAAATGCCATCTGCATGCTGTCGTGTTATGGCAGTGTCAGACGCGAACAACGTCTTTTTAGTAGTCAAGACAAAGGGCAATTGGATCTGCCATCGGATGGCTTCTCATTGCATTAGCTTGGATTAAGGACCTGTCAGGAATATTCAGTCTGAGCAGGTCTATCCGTCGTGCCGTCTGATTTACAGGATGAGGTCTGAAGGTTCAGAAGAAGCACAAAAGTTTTCAAAGTGTGATTTAGAAAAGCAACCAAACAGAAAAAGGATGTCTGTAATACTCAATTGCCATTATTGTATGTTTGTGTATCACACAGTGGATGATGGATGAGGCTCAGGTTTCCCAGACAAACTAGCACAAGTTGTGGATTTTGGTTGGTCAGTCTATCAAGTTTTCAATGTATGTGTGTTAGGGCTTGGGGATTATTACTACACTAATAGTTTCTTCTTGTCATAAGGCTTTGGGTGTGAGTTAATCATTTCTAACCTGTGTTTAAAAGAGAAGCATGTGTCCCTGTATTAGAAAAAAATTATTCCGTCACATCATATAATTCAAGTCAGGTTCTTTTGTTATTATTATTGCTATTGTTTACCTAACTTGTCTATTTTAATGTCATTTTTTTTTTTATTTTGCCACCCTCTCCAAACGAACAGGAGAAGAAAACAAACAGGGCGAGGCACAAATGTCAGATTGTGCCAACATGATGAGTGGTTAAAATGCTATGCAAATATGCAAATGCAATATTTTTTGCAACGTTTTGTTTTGCACTGCTGCTGTGACGCCTCTCAGATCATCACTGCTCAGTTTCAAACCACTGCTAATTTATGGTGACTTTTGGGTCCTCGTAAGTCCACATACTGTAATTCACTTGTCAGCTAAGAATTCTGTTTTTGTTTTGAATTTAATATTGTGACCAAAAACACCATTCAGGTAAATAGAAAGGTCAGCTGTCAAGTTGGGCTACAGTCAGAATAATTAATGTTTTCCGCCTTTACATCTATTCACGCCATAAATAAACGTGTACATTACAGTTGCACTGTCAACAGCATCTGATAAAAAGGAGCAATGTAATTCCTTTGGGGCGGTTAACTGTACTTCAGATGCAGAATTTGTTTGGGAAAATACCACTGAGGTCAATCTGTCAAGAGGGATATCACCCGTCACAATGACAGCCATTTCTGAACAGCTCTAAGGAGAAGGGAAAGAAAAAAACAAAACAAAAAAAGGCAGCAAACTGAAACGCCTGTGCCCTCCACAGACAAGGTTACACCAAAACTATTGCAAACGATTTTCAGCTGGTGGTGTCTGAGTGGTACATGTTGTAATGTGGTTATTGACTGTGGTCTTTATCTGTGTTTGTGTGTGTGTGTGTGTATGTGTGTGTGTGTGGAGGACCGGGGCTTTTCCAGATTGGCTGATAATAGAAATTGAAGTCCCAATTATAATGTAGCCTATTTTTACACACGCCCAAACAACAGTGATACCAGTGGAAGGATGCTTGTGTAGTAACACTTTTGAAGTAAACAAACAAAAGCACTTAATTCATTAGAAAAATTATAAATAGCAGGATTACTTAATGAGTAAATGATCTTACTGCTGCTTTTAAGTTCAGGATGGCTGGACTCTTGGGCACGGGGTCACTAAGTGTAAAGAATAGACTTTGACACCTCGGCACAAGCAATGCATGGGCTGTGCCCTTTGATTCTCACATTCCACTACACCAGATTCCGAGTGGTTCAAGCGCAGTCTGAGCAGACCCAACAAAAACACTAAGTATGGTGCTCTTCAATTTCCGCAACGTGTTCTATGTCAATGATGAAATGCCGAAAAGACATCTGATGTTGGAAACGCTGACTAGGTAAGCGTGTTTATGTTTTAGGTTGTGTGTATTTGTCTCTCTCTCTCTCTCTGTCTCTCTCTCTGTCTCTCTCTCTCTCTCTCTCTGTATGTATGTATGTGTGTGTGTATGTGTACCCAAGCGTGTTTCTACGTCAGTGATGAGGGAGACTGGACAGTTCCTTTAGGGGAGTGTCAGCAGGTGCAGACATTTTTTTTCTCTTTTTCTCTCTCTCTCTTTGTCTCTGCCTCTCTTCCCTCTGTTCTTCTTTCCCTTCCATTAAAACTCCAGTGGTTTAAATCAAACACCAGGTTGGCTCTGGACTATATGTGGCTGTGTCTCCAGGCAGGTGTCTGTCCACAGTCACATCGTCCTTGCACCGAGACTCTTTCCAACTCAGACAGCTTCCTTCACAAACTTCTGATTGACTTTCATTTTTGCTACCTGTCCACCTTAAATACACACACACACACACACACACACACACACACAAACACACCCACACAAAAACACCCTTTCTCATACAGATCCATCCAACACACAGTCACCCTAACCACAAAAAAAGCAAGACACACAGACAGCTACAAATAGTCAATAGCCACTGTTTCGTTGTCCCAAAGACTCTGTCTGTCTGTCTCTCTGAGACGCATTGCCACACCGGTGGAGACCTGGACGATTGAATAGTTTGTGATTTTAGGGGGTCTACACAGACAGGGCATGGAAGTCTTTGTGTAGGGGCAACATCAGGCAGTCCAGGAGCTAAGAGTCTTTTTCAGAGGGTGGCGATCAGTGCGAGGGCTAGTGGCCAAAGAAACTGTAGTATCCCACGTCGCTGCTGCCACTGTCCTTCTCGCAGAGCTCAGCACCCCGGTTCGGCGGGGAGTTCTCTGTGCTGGAAGCGTACGGCGACACACGGCGCTTCTTGCTCTCGCCGCCCTCGTAGAGTCCTGAGTCGGCCGAGTCCACGGACTTGACCGAGGGCGCCTCCAGCCAGCCGTCTTCCCCCGTGCCCGCACTGCCTCCACCACCTCCAACGCAGCCTTCTTTGGGCTTGTCCTGTGGCAGGGTCAGTCGAAGGGAATCCAGAGGCGGTGTGGAGAGGACTGACGGTGGTGGGGGGGGTGGGGGCAACGGCGGGCGCGAGTTAGCCCCTGCTGGCGAGGTCGACGAAGATGGCGGCACCGAGCGGAACCAGCCGAGGGGCCCCGGAGGGCCAGGCTTGCTGGGCCGCGGGTGGCTGAGGTATGGCGGTGAGGGTCTCCCACTGGCGCTCCACGTCCCACTAACCGGCACCGACATGCCCCCGGGGGAGAAAGGGCTCTCGGGGTAGTAGCCCAGCGTGGGGTTCCCGGGCGTCTGAAGGTGGTGGGGATAGGGCTTGTACAGCCCGTTGCCCGTTCCATAGTCCCCGTCGTAGGAGTTGAAGTCCAGGCAGTTGGAGGGGGGCATGGGGTGCGGGCTGGGGAGGTACCAGCGGCCATGGGGGCTGACGGTGGCGGATGGGTCTTTGGCGCCGCCCTGCTGGCCCCCCATGCTCATGTGCTCGGCGCGGCCGTAGAAGCGGCTCTGGGGCAGCGGACTCATGTACTGGTCGGCCAGGTAGGGCTGCGGGTGGTAGCAGCTGCCCACCAGGAGCTGCTGGCTCTCAGTGGGTGACGGGGTGAGTCGCTCAGAGTCCGGCTGGACGTAGAGCCTAATTGGGAGAGGTGGGATTAAAGGAGCGAGGGGAGGGGATTAGGGAATGGATGAGAGAGGTGGGGGGAAAAGAGGAGGAGTAAGATCAAAGGTTAAGGAGTGTTGACAAAACTCCTGCCGAGGTGTGAACCGCTGTAGCTTCAGGCGAGGTCGCCTCCCCAAGCGATGAGCAAGGAGGGTCTACTCGGCCTAGCCTAGTTCTCGCTAAATAATTCACACCGTGTGTTTGATTACCGCTGTTGTGCCTCCGCAAAATTGATTTATACATGAATGTGAGCTGCGCAAAAGGGCAACTTAGACTACCGAAGGTTTACAAGCTTACAAGCAGTGTGTGTGTATGTGTGTATGTGTGTAAGCACTGTGAATGCCTCCTAAGGTCCCTTTTCGTGCTCTATGTCTTTTGTGCATTTTTGTGTGTGTGAGTGTGTGTCTGTGAGTGTGTGTGTGTGTGTGTGGTCGGTCTGTGTTTAGAGAAGTCTTTATGCTTACGTACGAGTCGTAGTTGTCCCGGAAGCCTTTAGCAAAAGGGTTGTGGTCTATTTTCAGTTGAGTGATCTGCGGGAGAAATGGCAGGAGACAGGGTCAGACGGAGGACAAGGCCAGCACCGTTGGTGGGGTTGGTGATGGCGGGGGAGATGGTGCGACATAGAGAGGGGGAAAGGTGGAGGGAGTGAGTGTGAGTGTGTGTGTGTGTGAGCGAGAGATGGAGAGGAGAGCACAAATATGTGTAAATGTGAAAAAGGAAGAGAATGGAACTAGACAGACTGAAAGAGAGAAAAATAGAGAGGAGGACCGTAAGAGAGAAAGAAAGAGAGAAAAAGAAAGAAAAAAAAGAGAGGATGCAGGAGACGCAGGAGAGGATGAAAGTGAGAGTAGAAAGAAAGGGAGGTTGAGGACAAGAAGATCACAGACAAGCACAAATAATTCACAAGGCCCCCCTGTCATCATTTACTTGAGAAGACACTAAAAAGGAACCTCACCAACAAAAAAAAAAACCTCAACAACTCCTCCTGTCCTCCCTCCTTCCTTCACCTAACATTTCACTCCTGCACTCCGCCAGTGCACTTCAGCATCCTATTCTCCACATTTTCAGCAGAATATTCAGGTAACTTGTTCTTGGAAGGGGCGTGTGTGGGGGCGGGTGAAGGGTGTGTGGGGGGTGCAAACCAAGTGAGAGACTCACGTCTGCGTTCTGATAGGCTGTCACGGCGATGAACTGTGTCTCTGGGAAGACGAAGATTTGGGCCTTGGAGGAAAGGAAGGGGTCATCTGAGCCGTCCTCTTTCACTTCCACGATGTGTAGCCGAGGCTGGTACTTGTGCAGGGACTGGAGCACAATCATCTAAAGGGGAAGAGGAGCAGCCATGTCATAGACACATGTGACACACACACACACACACACACAGCAAGATAAACAAAGCAGTTGAAGAATGGCTAGCTACTGAATAACTAGCAAAACCTGACCCAACATAATGATAACATTAATATACTGTTGATCTGAAAGACCTTAAAGAAGATATCACCTTTTAGTGACCAACTACACGATAACATGAGCATAATTATTTTTTTCATAAAGTGGTTCTTATTATTTTTGATGTGGAATGAAACGAAACACCCACACACACACACATACGGCATGGCAGCAAGCGCACCTGTGCCACGTTGTTGGAGCTGCCTTTGTTGTTGGTGAGCTTGAGTTTGCCGAAGGAGACCTCCTGCCTCATCCAGTGAGCCCCGGTGTTGGGCGAGTCCGGATGCATGTACGTCCTGTTACCTGAACAACAACAGCTCAGTTCAAGGCCCACGCCATCACATCAGGGAAAGTAACAGTGGATATTCAGGCTGCATGACTGGTATGTGCTGGTCTATTGTTGCCTAACAATTATAGGGCGACTATGGTTGGAGAATATCAAATGAATTGCAATGAAGTGCAAGTTGCCACAAATGGTGAGACAAAATGAATCTTTACTTTGGGTTATTTAATAGCACAGTCTGTTTAACTTCGGTTGTCATTATGTCAATTTATATGTTTATATGTCTTTGTATGTCTATTTCTAGTCTATTTCAGAGAATAAAACAACTCCTTACTGTATACAATCTCTGTTTGAAATGAATGTAGCTACTTATGCAACTTGTAGCTACTTGTAACTCTGTGAGTGTCAAAGTGAAACAGCAGAAGTGTGAAAAAGTAAAACGCAAGAGAAGCTGTCATACCTGACATGGTGCCCTCGGCCTTGCCACACTGCACCCACTTGCCACCTTGGTACCTCCAGTGGTGCTGGTCGGCAAGCACCACGTCCACATAGACGTTGTAGTGCGCCGTGGGGTCCAGCGCACTTATGTTGAAGCTCAGGAACGGAAACATCCTCCTGCGGAAAACAAAACAAACACAGAGCTCCATTACATGTTTGACAAATGCTCTTTTAGGGACGACAGACTGTGTGTGTGTGTGTGTGTGTGTGTGTGTGTTTTGCAGAAAGTGTATGGTTCCTGGGAGACCTCTGACCCAGGAGTTCCTTTGGCCGTGCAAGCTTAATAGGACCATATGCTGTGCATTTGACCTGGGTTACTACAGCTGAGCCAGCTGATGAGTCCTCCCTTGTGGGCAGCAGAATTGGGGTGCGGCTATGTAGGTAAGTACACCGGCAGTCACTTTTACCAAAGTGAGAACAGACGCGGTAGGACGAGCGCGAATGTGTGTGTGTGTGGAGGGGGTGTTATGCATGCCAGTTATGGATGGGTGACTGTAAGATTGCTTATGAGTGTACAGTATGTGAATGTGTGTGCAAGTATCCATAAGCCGTAAGTGTGTGTAGATGTGTGTGTGTGTGTTGTCTGAAGCACATGGGACAGGCAGGCTGGATGTGAATATTTAATGCAGCGGTTAATAAAAGATGCGCACTGTAGCCACTGCCGATTGCTGGAGTTTTACTTGCTGAAGTGATTCTGATCATGGAGGCTGTGACAGAGAGGAGGTAAAAGAGAGGTCAGTGTGTCCCAGGGCAACGCAGCCAGGGAACGCCGAGTAAGGCTAGCCTAACAGAAACACACACACACACACACACATACTGTACACAAAGGTTGAAGAGGACCAATGCTCTCTCCAAAACACTCTCGCCAAAGTAATGCAATATTTTCTTTTGGAACTAAAAAAAACCTGAACCCAATTCATAATTCTGCCAAACCTTGTAAATGTCTTTATTTGGACTTTATTTGTCATTAACCTCCAGGGCCCTGGAAAATACCAGACAATTCTGCCATTGCTGTTGCTGCTGCTGCTGTGTGTGTGTGTGTGTTTGTGTGTGTGTGTGTGTGTGTGTGTGTGTGTGTGTGTTTGAGTGTGAGTGTCTCTCTCTATAGGTTTTGCTCATCAGAGCGTGGCACAGCGCGGCATGCTATGTTTGAGCTGACTGATACAAACATGGAGTAATTGGTGGAACAACATAGCGGTGGCACAGTTGACATTTGGCATACTGTTCTACACCCAAACTCCACCTAAGGCTATAACACTTCCAGTGGAAGACACGAACACTAGCGAGTGTCATTCTTGGCGTCTTTGGGAGCTCACTAGCATATCAGCGGCAAAGGGCACAAACACTAACCTCTTGCCAAGCATATTACACACACACACACACACATCGCAAGAAAATTCATTTTTAATGTCTCACAGACAGTTTGCTTGCTATTAAGTTGAAAATGCAATGAAAGCAATGACATTTCATTTTCTCCCTTCTATATTTTCATTCTTATGATACTACACTACTTGAAATCATACAAAAAAACTAAAGTACTTTAAGTACAATAATACAATAGCAGTTATTGTAATTACACAGAAATAAAAAATGCCGTGATTTTTATCAAAATCTACCTGATTAACTCGAGTGTGTGAGTGAGTGTAGTGACTTTTGGACTCTAGTGACGGTTCTAAGTGGCCGTGCTTGTTGGAGGGAAAATCCATTCTCTTTTCCACTTCATGTGAGCGCTGAAATTCAGTTCATTTGAATTTATTTTGCTTTTATGTCCCCAAGTGCTTCTGGCATTTAGCAGACTCAAACTAGTCAAGTGTGTAAAGGGAGATGCTTGTTTGTGTGTGTGTGTGTGTGTGTGTGTGTGTGCATGCGTTGCCTACATGCATGCGTATTTATACCCCTGCTCCTTGTCAGAGAGCATACCACACTCACACTAGAGGTGCGTGCATGCATGTTTTTATCATTGCACAAAATAATAATATATTTTCCTCCTTTACAGGGTCAATAGATTTCTATTGACCCAGTCCCGGTGTCAGCAATGCTAACCAAGGCAGGCTGCAGTAAAAAAAAAAGAAGCAATGTGTTTTTGCTTTGCTAGGCTTGCTCTGCTGCCATGCTAACAGTTCACAGGCATGCTCAGATTGTCCCTTGAGGGAGAATTCTGGGTCTGCCTCTTCACGTTACCCCAAGCAACCCTGCAGAAACACACAGTTAAACAGCACTCAACACACTTCTCTTGTTTGTTTGTTTGTTTGTTTTCAGTGCATATCTGAGGGTTTTTGCAGTATGATAATATCAAAATTCACTTCTTTACAGCAACACATTTTTAGCTTTAGATCTCATTCATTTGAATGTCGATTCCTATTAAACAATGATTTTTATGAAATTATTAACAACTTCCTGTATCTCCACGGCAATATAAAGTGCATGCAAAAATATTTAAATCTTTAAAAACTAGTTGAGAAGTATTAAGCACAAAAATCTATTTTGTTTTGGTTTTAGAACAAATGGACAAAAAAACTGAGAATTAGACTAGAGATTTTATTAAAAGTAGCCTTGCAAATACAATATATAATACAAATCTAAATATACATAATATGTTTAATTATTTATATTAATTTAATTTATAATTTAAACAACTCAAATGTACCTGCAAGTGCATTAAGTAATTTTATCTTTGAGTATTTTTCACTTTACTGTGGACTCCCACATACATGTAAGTAAACTGGTGGATATCTGGTGGATATCAAGCGAATCGATGCAACCAAGTTAGCTCATGACTATCCGGGTTTACAGAAGATAGTAATAATCATTCTCTGATGAATATCAAACAAAACTTCACATCTACAGTAAGATGCACAGAAACCTTACACACTTTCTTTTACAGAAGTAGTCGATATGAGCAAGAACTAAACCAACAACAGGCCACAAAAAGATTTATCTCGATCATAGGTCTTTTTCCACCAATGTTCCTCATTGTCCTTTGACTGGGACTGCCTAGATTTTTTCAAGCTTTCTTCAAATCGGCTGTTTTATAAGAAATCGCAACCTGGTAAAGGGAGAAACCGATGGGTTTACCACAGATGAGCTGTAGCAAGTCGTGGGAGTTTGGGGTTGGGATTGAAACCCTAAGTTGACAGATGGAAACTTGCCCGGCTTTAACTGACACGGAGTAGAAAGACAAAAAGAAAGAAAGAAAGAAAGTAAGAAAAAAATGAGAAAAAACCACCTCCACCACCACCACCTGGTGCGGGAGTCTGCATTGGTCGTTGAAGTAGAACCGTCATCTGCTGGCTGTCTAGGACATACTCTAGTCTAGCAAACATACAGTACTGTACATGAATACAGCAGGCCAAACGACCACGCTGACAACACATAACATCACCAGTTCAGGAGTAACCTCAATGAGCAATGAAGTCCACAGTGTGGGCTTTCAAAGGTTGAATGCAAAAGAAACGTCTGAGTAGGTGTGCTGAGTAGGCGTGCTATCCCCTGCGATGAATCAGACATCATGTCTGATCACTTCCTCTAATTAAAAGGACAATAAAGTCACTCAGTGAAGGAGGGAAGAGAGGAAAAGAGAGAAATAGAAACTGAGAAGAAGAGAGAACACTCTGAGGAAAACAGAAAGATACAGAGAGGTAGCCAGCGGAGAGGTGTGTGTGTGTGTGTGTGTGTGTGTGTGTGTGTGTGTGTGTACGAGGATGTGAAGCAGAAGCTTGGTGAGTGGCTGGACGTCCACCAGGGAGACGCCTCTTCTTCTTGAGTGCACGCGCTGATGCAGAGAGACAGAGGTTCAGGTCCAGTTTATGTCACCCGACACGCAGCCGATCATCTGTGATGAAAACATGCCAGTCTGGGGCTGCATTTGGACAGAGGGACCTTTCACAGGCTTTTTGGGCACAGAAAAAAACAACAACACAAACACAAACACTCCCACTTCCACACACATAAACACACTTATACTTTCTCAGACATATAACCCTCCATACCCCCCCCCCCCCAAACACACACCCAAGTAAACATACATTCAATCTCCACACATACTCAAAATAAAAACACTGACTGTACTCAAATGCACTCAAACATACACACAAACACACTTTAACATCCTTTCTCTTGTTTGTGTGCCATTTCAAGGTCTTTCATTGGCATTCTTGCCACAACAAAATCACACACTCTAACTTACACTGCCCCCCCCACACACACACACACTCATCCACATAGCCATCCACCCACAGATAGATACAGACAGAGAAGAGACTGGCAGACACACACACACACACACACACACACACACACACACAGTAGACCCTGACTTCCTCTCTTTTGAACCATTTCAGTGTACCGGTATTAGGTACCCTGTAAGAAATGATGGACTTGTATGTGGGCTGGTAGTGTATGCATGTGAATGTGTTGGTGTGTGTGTGTGTGTGTGTGTGTGTGTGTGTGTGCACGTGTGTGTGCCTGTGTGCTGTGGTGTGTGGTGCAGACAACGCTCTTTCAGCAAGGTGCAAAGGTTATACTCATGCGGTCACCTCAAAAACCCAAAAGCAAACAGAGACAAGTGGAGGAGTCAAGAGCAGAAGCTCTCTGTGGTCTTCTAAGTTCCTCCTTCACAGCTATCGCCATCTACTGCAAAAATGACCACAGCCATGTGCAAGAGAAATGAAGAGAGAGAAATAAAAAACAAAACAACTCTTTTCATAGGCTCTAAAGGAAGGATGACCGTGTTAGCTGAACGCTTGTGTGAATAGACCAAACTCTGCGTGTCCTGTCCCCTTTACAAATAAAGTTTACAGATAAACAGGAAGTCCAGGAAATGCTCTCAAAGTGTTTCAAAGTGCTTTCAAAGTCATACATGTACATGTATATTTGTCTGTGGAGAGACAGACAGAGAGACAAACAGATTGATAGATGAGACTAGCAATGGAAAAGTCTAGCTGTAGCTTTGTGTGTCTGTGTCTACTTATGTTTAAATCATATGGTCTTTAAGTTTTGAGTATCTACAGTAGGCCTACATGACATTTGGCGAGGCTATTTATATTTATATATTTGCATCACCAGGCCAGTTTAGCTTGTTGATTGACTCTGTTGCATTATTGAACTGAACTGAATTAAAGGGAGGATGGTGAGAGCCTATGGATATTTGCATGATGCATATGCATGATGTGTATTACAAGTATAGAAAGATTACAGGGATTTTCATAGGAGCAAAATGAAATTGATACCACTGGCGACTCTCTCTCTCTTGTCTGTGCATGGCACCTGTACACCTTTTTTTTTACAGTGTGCCAGGCTACAGGGGAGTGGCACGGTCGCCCGCAATAAATGAACCATGCAAAACATCCTGCGACGATGCACTCACCCAGACGGACAGTTATGGCCTGTGAGATGCTGGCTTTACAAGGGCGCAATTGCACTGCTGTCATATTCATATTTCATATTCAGACTCAGATCCGTGTGTTTGTTTAGTGAGTCAGACAACTAGAGGAAGAACAACGTTTTTGGAGACGTCAGAGCTTTGTCAGAGATTTTTTCCATTTTTCGATTTTTTTTAATTGTTCATTCTCTTTCTCTCTCTCTCTCTCTCTCTCTCTCTCTCTAAAAAGAGACCACATCTACCACAACAACATGCAACCACTGAAAAGAGAGCAACAGAGAGTGGAAGAGTGTGTGCACCCAAAATTTTATTCAGGAGAGCAGCCTGCTGGAGTTTCTACAGATACTGAGGGTTGGCCGAGGCCAACTTGGAAAAATCTACAGTACAAACAGGCTCTTGAGCCACAGCCTGTGAAGACGAGTCTGGGAGTTCAGAGGAGCAGGGCAGGAGCTCTTCTTGCAAGTTCACAGCATGCAAAATGTACAATATACCACATTCACCAAATCCACATTTCACAAACTTCAACTTGGCCAATTCAGGATTCACACATTACTGAACAGCACTAGACTGGTGCTCATCAAAGTAGCCCAAAAAACTCAAAGTATGTGTTTATTGTATGTGTTATTGCGACTGCAATGGCACTGAACTCCAGTCTTTACCTGATCTTAAATATAAATCTATTAACATTAAGGTGATTATCCGTGTGTACTATATGTATGTCTCTCTGATGAATATATATGGTAACATAAACATGTAAACATATAAACATCTAAACTAATCTAAAAAAAATTTTTTTTTATGCACCAACATTGTAAATACTGGGACTAAGAATAACTAAAAAAATGCAAGCTGTTTTTCTTAGGTCACTGAATGACATACACTGACATTAGCTTCAGGAGAGGAGCACCACTGCACCACTACTGCACCCTTTATGATAATCTTCATGAACATCAGTTTTAAATATTTCACTTATTTCTGTCACAAAAACATCACCTCCCCTAGAACTCCACAACTGCTGAATTTTGCCAGATTTGCAAATACACTGTACATATACATATACAATACATATACTGTATATTTTGTCTGTCAAACTATTTTAAAAGAGCACCTGTACCAGGTAACAAAGCAAACATCCTTTTTAAGATGCATTGGTATTATCGTATCCATCCGGGTTGGTAAGATAACACTGTGTGTTTCTGGTGTTCTAGACACACTGATAACATCATTGGAGCTTGAACTGGCAGTGGGCTATATAAGAAGAGCATGGTAGATATTGCCCTGCACCGATGCCAAAGTCATAGTGAAACCTGTTTGTGGCAGAGCACTTTCCTATTCGAATGGAGAGACTGTTGCTTTGTCAGCCTTTGGCTGGAAGGCAGAAAAAAAAAACACTTGAAAAGGTCCAGGGACCCCATGAAGCTGAAGCTGGCCCAATGTTATACACCGACGCTGCCCATTTCAAAGCAGTAGTCCCCCACACAGCTCCACTCCACACCCCAAGCCCGGCCCCAAAAAAACTTCTGAGGGAACAGGCTCCCGTACACACTCCTTCCCGTATGAAGAGAGGCAAGAGAGGAGCGTCCAGGAAGAGAGAGTGTGAGATGGAGGTTGTCAAAAGAGACACATAGTGGAGAACAAGAAGAAGAAGAAGAAGAAAGAGAGAGAGAAGAACCAAAAGAAGAGGTGAAAAAGCACAACTTCTTGCACTTCAAAGGCGCTTCGAGGCTCTATGTGGTCATCAGAGTCTGCACCCCACCTGTGCAACACCCCCCCCCCTTCTCCATCACCCCCAGACCCTCTTTACTTATAATCAACCCCCCCTACACACACACACACACACTTGTCTCCTCCTGGCCCGCGCATTAAAGATCCAGTGTTTTAATGTGAGAAGCAGAGTTCTCACACTAGAGGCCTATCAAACGCATTTCTGTGGGGGCCCATGGTGCGACGACAATGCTTTTGTTGAGTGCGCCGCATCGGTGCACAGCAACTGCTTCCCCAAGGCTCGCACTCAGAGGCAGCACAGAGAGCACGTCAGTTTTGTTAAACATCCGATCTGAAAGGTGCTCATTAGAGTGATGTACATTTTAGGTCAAAACTGTGATTAGGGAAGTGTTTGCAAATTCGTCTATTTATTGTATGGATAATGAAATGAATTAAACTTGTCTGTTTATTGTATGGATAATGAAATGAATTATCCTTGGAAGTTTCATTTGACAATCACCTCACACTTCTGACCTAATTGCATACACTGTGCTTTTAGGATGTGTGTTTCAGAGCTTTTTAGAAAGGTCCCTGTAAGTGGGTCGTTGCAACCTTAAGTTACTGCAACGACAGACAAAATTCTTTTGCCTCTGAAAAGTGACCAAGCTTAGGTAAAGACAGCAGCACTTAATTCACCAGAGAAAAATGTAAAACAATTTGTCTCTAGCACGCTACCAAGATTTACTATAAGTCTTAGTTTCTTAGTGTGGTAGAGCAATCAAAATAATACTAATAAAATTTCAGTTTCAATTCTGTGTAGACCAGACTTTGTGTGTTGCATTTGGACAGCTTTCTGTGAGTGAGAAATTAATGAAACAAACAACGCCTACGCAGAAGCTGCTACTTTGAGCGTTGCTCTTATACAGCCACTCTAATCTAATCATGCTGAATCAATGATGAATCTAATTCTTTAAAAATCAGTTATCACGTTTATTAGATCAAATCTAATAATAATAATAACAGTAATATTCACTGTGAATAAATACTGGAAAAATAACAACTAAACATTTCCATTATTTACTGTATAAGGTAAAAAAAAACATGGTTTACCTGCTTAACTGCTTAATGCACTTCTGACAATCTTAAGTTTTCCATTTGGGGCCTTAAAACGCTTTTATATAACACTACCCCCACCACCCCTCATTAAAGAGGTTTCACTCTGATGTTCACAGGTTACCAATGTGAAAACAAGTGGCAACTACAGGCTACTGTGCACTGCCAATGGCCACACTCTTGTCAAAAACTAAATCATAAGTTTTTCTTTTGAGAAAAATTAAAGAGTCAAAAGTGAAAATTCAGTTTTCCTGATCAGTAAATAATTAGTTGTGTCACAGAAGGTTATCATAAGAATCATGGTAGGTTATCTCAAGTATCGTGGCATGATAATGAACCCCAGTTTAAGTTTTAAATTTAAATAGTCCAACTTCCACCTACAACCTGAAACTTTGACCAACATCTCAGATATTCCTTTTCATCCCATGTAGCCTACATTTCAAACAGAGTTCAGAATAATTCAAAATAATCCAGCTCCACTGCATACTTGTAAACCTAGAAGTGATTTTATACTTGTCATCATTCCTTTCTCATTTTTGTCAGTGTTGATTCGTGTCACATAATATCACAGGCTAATTATAGAAATGCAAATATGTGTAATTGGTACAAATACAATGTGCTGGTGTTTTTCCACCATGTTTTCCTGATGAGGCTGTGGCCTTTGTCTGTAACGCGTATCAGTAGATTAATCATAATTGACGGGGCTAGATCTTCATGCTCGGTGACCTATCGCACCCGTCACTATCATACCCGTAAGCGCTTTTCTTCGTGGATTTGCTACTCATTTTAGAAAGTGGTTTGACTTTTCCCCCCGAAATTATATCTTATTCTTACAATGTTAAGTTTGTGGTTGAAGTGTTAGTTTTTGCTGTGGCTGTAAATATTTAACTTTAGTCGCCCAATTCTATCCGAAATTAAGTTCAAAGTGTGAGCAGATATCTGCTATGGAAGCTGACGCTCAGTCACATTTCATTTATGGACCCATGAATTAGAGTGATTCCACAAGTATTTTTTTTTCTAATATACGGGAAACGAAAGGTATGTTACTTTGCGTTTGTGTTCAATAGTTACAACTTCAACTAAAATGGGCATGTCAATATTTACTTGACATTTAGGTCTATTTTGACACAGACGGAAAGGGATTCGTGGTCTACTTAACTTAAATATGATTCACTCAAAGGTCCTGATTCGTTTCACTCATACATATTCGTTTCTCTCTAATTAAGCGTCCCAATTTAACAGACTTCACAGCAGCTCGATTTCAGATATTCATACCCGGGCTGACGCGCGCCTCTGTGCCGCTGTTTAGTGATTGGTCAGTACGCGCGAATGAATTTTCCCCATGCATCACTTAAATAATACTTGGCATGAATACACAGCACTAAGTATATCACATCGTGGGACAAGCAGAAGCTCTGTTGAATAAACACAAAAGTTATTCCCCTAGTCCACAACGAGCAGCAACTTTTTACAGCAGTTTCTTTATAAGAAAAAAGTAGACCAGGTCGATTATAATATAGATGAGTAAAATATCTTGCACTGAACGAGTTTCCCACACATTAAAGTTCCCCACAAATTTAGACTATTATTGTCATAGAAAACTTCTACTCACCGTCCTTGTTTTGTGATGATCATTTCGGTTTGGTATTTGTGGAACTTGGCCCAAAGAGGATAGTTGTTGAGGACAGCCTGTGTTTTCCCACATACCTGTAGGCCAGGTATGGGGTACAGGGGTGTGCGGGGATACCCGTGCTGAAAGGGCGCAGAGTAGCTTTCTCCACCGGACGGGTACATTTCTTTTCCTTGCGACGAAAATCCATCTCCTCCTGTCGGTCCATAAGTCTGTCCCGTGCCACTTCTCGTCTGTGACCGTATATTGTTGAAGTGACAACTGCTGAGTGAAGTTGGTGAGTAGAACCTCCCGGGTTGCGCACCGAATCCGGCGACTGTTTGATCTGTATGATACGGCAGGGGCAAGTTGTCCTGTCCGTTCTGGATTGGTTCCTGATAATAAAACCTCGTGTCGTGAATTCCCATTTTTAAGTCCACCAAGTCTTTGTTGCGATGCAGGTGACTGCTAATGTCGGCTTCTTTCCCGAAACTTTGCGTTTCAGTTCCATTCAACATATTGAGGTACAAATTGCCGCCTATGCCGCCCATTTGCAGCACCAATCTGAGCAGACGTGCAGTATCATAGGTTGTTCGTGATCCTATTTTACTCCCAGTCAAAATAAACTTGATCGTGAAAACGTAGGCTAGTTTTTTAACCGTTTATTTAAATAGTTTTTTTTTGCAGCATATTATTATCGCATCGCTTACCTTTGACACAAAAGTTCTCAGGACAGCTTTCCAAGGTGCTGTGAAATAAAAACTACGAGCAAGCTGTTACGATAAGCAACGATAAATCCTGTTTCGTTGCTTATGTTTCGACGTTTGCTGTAGCCGTCACGACTTTGACAGCTCTTTACGCAAATTGAGTGTAAATTCTGTTGTCTTTTTGGGATCACACTCGTCAAGCGACCCCTAAAACACATGCTCAGCTTCTCAGCCTAGTATGATATATACATTTCGCGAGTAGTAATTGGCTCTGGAGGTGGGTCTCGAGCGTAGCCCGGACGTGATAGGCTTGAAATGTATTCCTCGTGTTTCTTGACTGCCGGGGCTGATTTCGTTGTCATCACAGCCTCTACACTCTTATGTGTCTATGGCCTAAGTATTTTGACCAGCAAAGTTGAAACAACTTAATGCCCTTTTACCCAGACTAGGGCACTAGTGAACAAAGATTTTTTTCAGATGTCTTGGTGAAACATTAGATCTCACTCCTTGTCAAAGTAACCTGCTAAAGTCATTTAAAGTCATCAGAACATTTTAAACAGTCCCTTGCCCATCTTTTGATAGAAAAATAACAATTCAGTGTTGGGACCGAAACGCTTTTTCACGAATCATTTAATGGGACACATTGCCAATCGGTATAAACTGATAGTCTGTTCTAGTTCTACACAATATCTGGTGATGATACTAAAATATGTTACTCATAAATTGTTTTTTTTTGTTATTTGAGAAACACCTGCCACTGACATTAGTAATGTGTAGGCCTAAAATATAGGCCTAACTGCGATAATATTGGTGAGTTTATGCACGCATACAGGTTGTATGGGATGAAAAATATGTCTAATGCCGGTGGGTAAAACTAAGCAGTAGCAGTAAGCAGTAAGTTTCTTTCCACGCTGTATAGTGCCTTTTAGAAGGCATGGAAAAAATATTTTTTAAGAGTTTGAAATGTCTAAAGACTGTAGAATGCAGATACATCGACCACTAAAACGACTAACTTTTAACAATAAATCCAATAGAAATTATATACACTGTTAAAAGATGATTTAAAAAACAAAACTGAAAGGGTATATTTCGAATTAATCTGTTGATCCAGATTTCTTTTTCTGTTCATTTTCATTGATTTCAATTTACACTAGTAAAAAATGAAATCCTCTTACTGAATCATTTGTCTGAAATTATTGGACATATCTATAATGTTTCACTACAGAAGTAAGACTGTAATGTTTGCATTCCCATAAATCTGATTTTAAATGGAAAATGTATAGGCTTCTTTTAATAACTTAACAAATGGAATAATTTCATTTTTGCATATTCTGTGCATTTGCGTGCACATACTTGTAAAACCCAGATGTGTCAGTTTACTGTAAGTGTGTGCTTGTCCATGTGCACACCCTGTGTGTACACACGCAACATAACTTACACGTGAAAACATCTTTCTCCGCATAAATAGTCCTGTCATGCATGCTCATACACTTACATAAATGAATAAGCTTTTATGAATATGACAACCCTCACATAACCACATCTACACCACGCAGTGTCCTACAGCCACAGACACACACACACACACATACACACACACACACACACACACACACACACAAACAAACATACCCATCGTCACCACCAGTGTCCCCGCAGTGCAGGTGTGACACACTTTCCCCTGCAACACCATTACAGCTCTAATGCCCACTTCCTTTTGTCTCTCCTAGCAAGGTGAGCTTGCAAGGTCACACTCTGAAGTCATTGGTGTTGACACCAATGGCAGGAGGGAGCTCGTCCAGAGCGACATGATGACCAGGCCGTGCTGCCCGTGCCCACAGGCCACAGCCAACCCATCCAATGCCCACTGCTTCACCATCCCACCCCCCAACCCCCCACCCCTCCACAGGTCAGGCCACGAGAGCCCCAGGATGTCACCTTGGGTGTGCCGTCAGCTCTCCTCAGCAGCTCTGGGGCTACTGTGCACGTAGGTCACCCGCTCAGGTCACACACGCTTTTAACAACAACACACACACACACAAAGGGCACAGTGCAAGGCGGCTTGCTTGCGTGTGGAGGTGGCGAGGAGATACCTTGTAGTCACATGCAACTCGGCAGGCTCTGTAGTGTGAGGTGATGAGGCCTTTGGGCTTTTATTTGAGGAAGTTTAAACTCTTTCTCAGAATTTCCTTTAAAACTCTTAGAATTCAATGTCATTACAGCATAGGACATAAGTTGCATTTTTCTCCAGACTTAAAAAACGTGTTGGAAGTTTGATACCTTTTTTTGATACCTATTGCATTTCGGGATGAGAGCACACGCTATCTACGGATTATTCAAAAACAACTGAGGAATATTCTCCTTCTGTGACATCAGGTTGATATCAGAACGTGTCTTTCGACTTGACAGAATTCAGAACAAGCAGATGTTCGCTTGATTGACATTCTGTTAAGGTGTCAGGTAGTTAAATCCCTTCTTTAGCAAAGCTGTCATCTGACACGTTGGTTAAAGAGTGACTAATTTTTGTGAAAAGTGTCACACATAGTGCACATTACTCTCTGGGCAAAGAGCACTGGGGTGTTAAAGCACCTCAGCATTGGATCATCATCACCACAGTAATTGACAGTTCAGTCAACACCTTGAATAATCAGGGGAAATAATACAGATGTACGGACTGATGTGCTGGTGTAAAACTGCATTTAGATTTGAGTGGCTACTGGGGTGTCAATGCTGTTTGTAGAGTTTTCTCTACAACTCTTTTATAGCCCATGGGGGAAAAAAAAATCAGAAAGGATTTTAGCCACATTTTGATCTGTCACCATTGGTATTTCACCAGCATAATGCTTGATTGCTTACTTACTCATTTGTAATCTTTGGCAGTAATGGTGACCCAGTGATCAGGTTTGCCCCACATGTTTTTGCGAGTAATGAAACCTTCCAGAGAAGCCACTGAGACTCAGTAAGCCTGGTGTGTCAAGGGGTCTGGGGCTTGACTGATGGCCCCTCGCCACATTTGTCTGCCTCCCTGCTGAAGTCCTGCTGAAACCTGAGCATTGGCCATGTTGCCATGGCTGGACCACTAAGGAGGCAGACCTTGTCAGATTGACATTCACTTTCACCCCTGTCACTCAGGGCAGGTCATCCACTAACCGTCTGCTTATGTTATGCTATTGTGTCCTTGGATTGCGCTAATTGTATTGTTGGCCTATTCTTTCAGTACATTGACACAACTTCATGATTGTCTGAAATATTGATAAGATTTTTTTTTTTAATCTAGAAAATGTGAAGTCTATTTCTCTTTAAGACTTTTTTTCTATTTTGTTAAAATATCCACTTTAAAATTATAGCCTACTTTGAAAACCATCTAATGTAAATATGATCTAAAGTAGATGGATAACTGTGAAAAAGAGAGAATCAATTACATGACTTTACCAACAGTATCACAATAAAGGCTTGTTACAGTAACACATAACAAGGAACCTTTCACCACTGTCACTGAAGCAGTTGGAGGTGTTTCGACTGATCTTTGCTTTTAAACCACTAGTTAGTTGTAGTATATATGGCCACTTTAGTCCAAAACTCCAACATGCTGCTTTAAGGAATAATTAAAAAAATTGACAGTTTTAGGGGGGTGCTGTGCGTGGTGTTAGTTGCGTTTGCACCAGCACAGGTGTCTTGGGAAGGTGTGAGAGAGACAGAAGGGGAGTCAGGGCGCCTAATCAGCATGTAAACGTCTCTGATTAGAGGGACTTAGCGAGCGCCCGCTCCTCCTGCCAGGCGCACAAGGCAGAGGGCCTTCCTGTGAGACGCATGGGAAGCAGTGGGGCCTAATTAACACAACATATGTTTATTTAAATCCCGGCGCCAAGTGTGAAAGGGGGCAGAGCAAGGCACCACCTACTGAGGCTGCGAACACAGAGGGGCTCAACAAATGCAAGAAAGGGAAAGGAGGGAGGGAGGAGGTGGGGGGGGGGGGGGGGGGGGGGGGGGGGGGGTCAAAATTAAGAGCTGAGGAACATGAAGTTAGTGAGGTGGGGGGACATGGAAGAAAGATGGAGGAAGGTGTACCAGACTGGGTAAGATAGAAGAGTATGAGGATGAGAGAGTGAGGAAAGGGGAGAGAGTGAGTGAGAAAGAGAGGGAGAGGGAGGGAGAAGGAGAGAGAGAGGGAGAGAGGAGAAGGTAGCACTTAGTGCTCTGCGGAATTCGCACCCGATATCACATGAAGTCAGCGGAGAAGTGCAAATGTATTCCACTGCAACCCTAGAAACAAACAAGCTGCCACTTCCTTCGTTTATAATTAGCTGGTAATCAATGCTGGGACACTCCTTAGCCCAGAGGGCGAGAGAGGACTCCTGCGATGGTGGCTTTGAGGGAGAGAAAAAGAGGGAGAGAGAGAGAGAAAGGGAAAAAGAGAGAGAGGGACATGTGACCCAAAGCCCAGACTACACCTGCTGTCCGGACCAAAGTTAGACTTCACACAGTAAGTATACAGTGTCGGCTGTGTCTGCTTTGTGATTCATTTTCCAGTGAAACCAAGCTGCCTGTAGCCTATAGCCTACATTCCCTTTTCAACAAACTTCAAAGATGAAGTTATCAGTCAATAATAAAGGTTTTAATCGGGGTCTGACTGCTGTCAGTGTTTCAAACCATCATCTTCTTTGGGATGACGACAACAAGCAGCAATGTAAGTTTACCAAACTGTACCTGAACATAATGAAAAAGTTTAGGTTTACATAACTCTGTCTTGCTCCTTGAGTGGCCATATTGACCTTCTGGTCAATTAACCTTTGCCTTTTAATACTTCTTTTAATGGAGAGTTTGCTTAAGGATACCCATGCTGTGAGGTCTAGCAAGATGGCGAGCATTCTCAGACCGATCCTTGAGGCACATCTGACCCCTATAAACACCTGGAGTGTGCTGGCGGGCTGGGGGTAGTGGCATACGCACACACACACACACACACACACACACAAACACACACAGACTTCAGACATGACCTTTCCAGCTGCACATGTGAGATGATGAAAGCAAGACCTACCAAATATACATGAGTGTGTGTGCGTGTTTGGCAAACCACGTCTGGAGCCTCCCGGTCTCCAGCCGAATATATTTGACTTGTCTCAGATCAGATAAGATGAGAATTGTACCGGCTTAATCCATCATGTTTGACAATAGAATCAAGAGTGTTGCCATTGAGAGCAGAGATTCTCAGTGGTGGTGTATTTTGTGCTGAACGCTATTCAATTACACCATGTTGAATTCATGCGGTGATGCTTCGGGCCAAGGAATATTCACATGGCAAAAAACTGTACGCCTGTGGGTCTTAAGTCTTCGTGGAATTGTTGTATGTGATCTAGAGGGGTCCTGGACATAATATGGCTTACTGCTCATCGGACAGCCGAGAGCCTGCATTTGACGGGGCAGAACAGCTGAGCTTTCACTTGCATTCCTGTGGCTTGCTCCGCCAAGTCGAAACGATCCCTCCAAACACTGTCTCCCCTTACTGGGACAAGACTATGCCCCCCTTACCACCACCCCCACCCACCCATCCACCCACCCCCCGCACACAAACACACACAACGATGGACCTCCTAAGTCTTCAGGGGCCCCAACTGGACTTGAATTAATCAGATCAACTTAGGCACTTCCAGTTTTAATGTAGGCAAATCACAACAGTAGTAGAGGCAGAAAAAAAAACACAATTTGCTGTCAATCATTTGAGTGCGTTTGATCGGGACAACTTGAGATGGCGGCTTCCTAAATGACCGCAAAACCAAATCGGACACTTGAGTCCCCCAACCCCCCGCCACGTTTGGCCCGGGTGAAATCATGAATGAGTGGAGGTGTATCTGTATCTATTGGCAGGCAGCCTGGAAAAAGCGCTTGGCTGAAAGTCAAGCCTCGACTCCTGGCTCGCTGCGCCTTGCAGCGCATAAATCAACAGCAGAGGCCCAATTTACCACTGGCTTTTATGACAAAGAGAAAGAAAAGCAACGAGGAAGAAAATGATGAGCACGGTGTTTGCATCTTCATCGCGTTGATGGTGGGGAACTTGATGGGGGATGGTGGTGTTGGGGAGGTGGGGGTGGTGTGATACTCTGACTGAGTGAGAGAGATGGTGTGGAAAAAAAGACACCAAGCTGAATGGAGAGAAGAGGACAGAGGAAAGGAAGAGCTCCTGAGCAAATGCTATTAGGGCACAAAAGGCAGCTTTTAGCTCCAATGTAGTGGAGTATGGAATTTATAAAGGTACATGGGGTACGGAATAAATGTTTCCACAGGAAACACCAAGTAGCACTTTAGGTGCAGAAAACATGGTGGGGGACCCGCAGCCTGGCACGATAAAAAGGGAGCTAGTCAATCGAAAGGTTTATTGTGTGCCTTACGACTGAAAAGAGTAAAGAACACGGAGCACTCTGCCGCTGATTTAGCCCGCATGCAACCCTCTGGCCTCTCTCCGCCACCCAGGCCACGGGAGTCAGCCCATGAATTAAGCGCGGGCCACGCATTAGTCACTTTGTTTTGCTTCAATTGCACATATTTTCCGGGCGAAGTTCACGGCGAGTTCAAGACAGCTCTGATTTGCGAGCAAGTGGGGACACAACAAGGTTAATCGCTTCTGAAGCCCCCACACACCCAAACAAGGCGGCGGGCCACTAATTTGCCCCTGCGCTCGCTCTTGTGTCGAGCGCCCTTAATGAAATTACATACATCTGTACGGTTAGTGGTTAGTTCAGCCGAGCATTGACAGGCCCCTCAGACGCAGGGCCCCAGCGTGAGATGTTTTTTCTCCCTTCTGGCCCAGCAGAGACACAGCTGCCATTTTGAATAGTTATAAGACATAATTAACATGTAATAAATCCCACCAGACAAGGTGTCAGATGCTGTCAGTTCCTCTGAGCGGTTCTGAAGGGTCTATATCTCCCCTAACAGACAAAGGGGCTGTGTTGGACCTCTCAATTATTTATCGGGACATCATCAAGCCAGTCAAATCAATCCGGGGATCCTGAAAGAGTGAAAACAAAGCAGCTCAGTATTTATTAAGTTTTTGTTGCAGTGCAGTGAAATTCCTTTAGTGCACATTTAACAACCATGTTTAAAAATACCAGAACATTCAATCTATGTTAAAAATAAATGGGTTTTATTGCTGTTATGACAGATCTATTAATGTGCCCTCAACTTGACAATTTTACCTAAATTTATATTTATCTGACAATAATAACTAAATAAATAACAATGTAGCAATACATATTGTTGTGTCCTCATTTACAGTGAACCTATAATAGAAATTTAGAGGTGCTTTTAAGAAAGCGTCAGGTCCATAAAACTCATTCTGAAGAGATAAGAGATTGTACACTCAGTGAGAGCGATGGTGAACATGCTGTGTGTTTAAGTCCTGTGCCTTGAACATTGCCCTCTCATCAGCTTCTCATGCGCGTTCAGTTCCTCTCGTCCTGTCCACCCATGGTGACACACTTGGCTCGGATCCCTGACCAGACAGCAATCCAGCACTCCTCCCCCCACCCCAACACACAACACACACACACACACACACACACACACATACACAAACACATACACACACACCCTGGGCCTGCAGGGTGGACGCAGTATATTTAGGCTGGGCCCAGGAAGGATCACTGTGGGAAAAAAGACCCTCTGGTTTCAGCCTTTAGGGGGCCCTGGGAAAGGGGACCAAGATCCTGTAATGACACCTGCCTCTTCCTCTACTCTTATTCTTTTTCAGTTCTCTCCCCTTACTCTCTCTCTCTCTCTCTTTCTGTGTCTCTCTGGCCAGCACACAGACACAGCAGCTGTGGCAGCTTATCAGTTGCACAGGTGATCACAGGAGGATTTGGGACTGGATTTCCTTGAGCTCATTCCTCCAAATGCATCAGCGTCAGTGGGATTGCCTTTGATATCAGACGGATGCTAACAGGTAGCTTCTCGTATCTCACTTCACTCAGAAAGTCCCTTCCTCAAAGTGATCTTGAGCTTTCCGTTTTCAGATCCCCATTAAAGATTAATTTGGACATTTCCAAATGTCTTTTTTTCACTCCTGCAAGGACAAGCTAAAACCCCTTCATAAGTTTGATCAGAATGGGCTGTTCTCATTTGAAATGTCCCCTTTGGTGCAAATAATTAATTACTGCATGCTAACGAAATCAATGGAAAGTACACTAACTTTACCAGACATGTTGTTTATTAACAGTCCTGGGTAATTGTTCCTAAAAAAAGAAAGCGGGATGTTGTGCATGGCCCCAACCTCAGCCTCTGACCCTGGTTCTGCCGATTGGCCCCCGCCCACCCTACCCCCCCGAGGCCGTGGGTCTGCAGTCACAGTAATGAGGACCTGATCCGATGAGTGATTGACAGCTGCAGACATGCATCGTGATGAATTGCTTGGTTGGTTCGAGAGAAGGAGCAAACCCTGTGACGGACAATCGCCACTTTTCGGCTGTGAAGCCATCTAAAGTGCACGGGGACTTCGGCATAGAAGGATGGAGCGATGTGTGGGTGGTGTTGGGTGGGGTGGACGGGGCCCTTAGGTTACCTGGGCCAGCTCACCCAGGCTCTTGCCTGACTATGGTGTTATGGTGATTTGATGTGTATATGAGTATGTGTGGGCGTGTGTGATCGTAGGTGGAATTGTTTCCCTCCTTCGGGGTGGTCAGCTTAAGAGTTGTGGGGCATTTGTGGCATGTGTTAGCGTGCGTGTTTATATGTATGCGTATGTGTCTGTGTGTGTGTGTTTGCGTGCGTGTGTATATGTATGCGTATGTGTCTGTGTGTGTGTGTTTGCTGGTGGCTTTAAGCGGCCCTCCATTTGACAACAGCTTGCTCTCCTATCCTCCCCTTGCCGCTAATTCGTGTGGGCATTATCAGGATATCAATCATTTGAATCATTTATTTTTAGTGGGATGTGGCTCCTCGCTGGCTCCCCTCGGGTCCTGCAGCGCCTGCAGCCGGCCACTAATGAGTGTCAATCTGCGTGTCCGGCTCTTTTGCGGCAGACACCTCGTCTGACAAACGCCGGGCTGCAGTCAACATGAATCAGCTGTACTTTCACAGGAGTGACATGCCTGGTCCGACAACACTGACCCCCGCCCACAGCACCCAACTTTCAGCATCCCTCTCCTCCTCCACCTTCTACTCTTTATTCCTGAAGCTTTTCTTTCAGAAGAAGGAGAGGAAGGAGGAGGACAGGGATACTAAATGTTGGGTGCTCTGGGGATCAGTGTTGTCTGACCAGGCATGTCAGTTCTGTGTTCTTTCACGAGGCCACTTAGGAGTCTGATCAAGTACATATTAAAGTACTTGATCAAAATCCGGTCTTAATCATCAGTTTAGATCAGTATTGCTGCCTTTTATGGCATCTTCTATCAGAAACATATCTGTGAAGTTTGATAGCAAGATAAGACATTGTTTGAGAGGCGTTTTATTCAATTCAATTTTTATTTATATAGCGCATTTTTACAAAAGGCATGTCTCAAGGCGCTTAACACAAAGAGGCCCAATGAGCAACAGGGGCAAGGAAAAACTCCCTATGAGCGTTCTTTTGTTTTTACTTGTTATGGTAAAGGAAGAAACCTTGGGCAGTTCCGACGGCTCAAGGGGCTAGTCCAACTGCCTAGGGCATGTTTTCAGTCTCTCAGATGGTGATTAGTCCACTATTATTCCATTAGGTACACATTATAAGAAAATTGTGGTATAAATAAATAATATAGGAGTCCCATTATAATCTCTGGATATAGTCCCATGTCATTAGGTGCAATCAAGCCAGGGGCCAGCTGGAGGCTGTATCAATCATGTCAGAGTCATCTGTGGAGCTGAAGGCAGCCGGCCCAGGAAGCCAGAGATGCAGGATCAGGCAGTGGAAGGCAGGGGTGACCCTCAGTAGGGATGCAGTGGCATGGACCGTGGAGTGGGTTGAGGACCATTCAGGAGTGCCGCCGGATGAAACGTTGGAAGAAGGTCCTCAGCAGGATGGCATGTTCGGTGGGGTTGGTTGAGTACCCAGGAGGCAAGAGGTGCAGGGTCAGGCAGTACAAGGCAGTGATGACTCACGGCAGGGTGGTAATGGCATGGAAAGTCAGAGAGGAGATGAGTTAGAACAGTCTCCATCAGATTTCAGAGAATGTGAGTTATACTGCAACCATGTGTAGATGTTGGCTAAGTGATGAGAGAGAAAGAAGTGGAGAGGAAAGAAAGAGGAGGAGAGAGAGTGAAAATTGTACGGCTTAACAGATGGGTGGTTTGTGGCGGCATTAATCTATAGCAGCATAACTAGGTTTTATCTTGCTCCATGATGTTAGTGATGATGCGTCAACTAGTAGGCACACTCAGTTGTTTATGTCTGGCAGCATTGCCCACTCAAGTGTCTGATGACATCTGAACAGTTTCATTTGTTACAGTACTTGTAGTTATTTCCATTTGCAAATGCATCAGTGGTTGGCATCACTAGCAGTATAAAAGTGTCATCCTGCAATGCTCCTTGGTTGTCCAACCTTTCCACTGAAATGCTGGCCTACAATTTGCTTCGAGCAGTAGGGAAAGTCAATATCCTTATTGATGCGGTATGTAAATTATTATCTAATGCAGTCAATGCTCTAGAAAACTAAATGTTATCTTTGTAACAGTTAATTTTCTCATCTTCTAGATGAGAGATGAGAGAGCCAACCCCACTTGAAGTATAGGGTATATCTACCGGTGTCCACTGTCCTGACTGTCTAGTTTTTTGCCTTTAACAGTGTGTGGGTGGGCTGTAGCTATCGGTGTCATCATGGTATCACTTTGGGCATCGATAATTGATTTATGTGCTTTGGAAAATTTACTGCCATGTTAAAAACATTTCTTTCATTGTTAACAGATCCACTAGACTCCATGCAACCCAAACCAAGTTCTCGGAGGATATTTCTTTCCCCACCATGGTGTCACCCATACCCTTTTTGTCCTTGGTACGGCCACCGGAGAAGCCGCGTGTTCCGCCCGAGCATTTGAGCTGAATTCTACTCAAGACTCAGAGACGCGTGTGTCAGGGCTCATCCATTCGGAGGTTGTTCGCGCCCATCAGTATCTTTGTGTGTGTGTATGTGCAGTGTGTGCTACGTGGGTACATGTGTGTGTGTGTGTGTGTGTGTGTGTGAGCGTGAGCACACTGTAGACTCCAGGGCCAAGGGGTACATCGCGTCCGTATGCTGTGTGCGTATCCTTGTCCCCCCTCCGGCTTCTTGGGAGAGTTCAATTTTCTAATAACTCAGCAGACGTCACTGGTGGCTATTCTGGCCAGCCAGTGGTGAAAGCCGGCCAGCAACAGCAATGCTAGTGCAGGAATGCTACTGGGCCTAGCGGTAGGCAATTCTGTTGGAGGAAGCAGGGTTGGGGAGGAAGAGGAGGAGGTGGTGGTCGTGGGGTGTATGTGTGTGTCTCCCGTTTCAGGGACATGGGTATCTGGTGGTCGAGGTTGGGAGACAGAGAGATTGAGAGACGGAAACAGAAAGAGAGAGAGAGGGAAACAGAGAGAGAGAGAGAGAGAGACAGGAAGAGAGCTGGGCAGAGGTATTTGGGTTTGGTGCCAGCCAAGCCAACACTCTGGCATGCTGCATTCCTGGAGATCAACACCATGGTGTTTCCTTTCACCTCCCTCCAGACCCCCCTCCAAACACACACACACTCACACATGCACGCTGACCACCACCAGCACTTGCATACAGCACCCCCACTCTCCCTTTCTGTCTGCTATCTGCCCTCAACACACACACACACACCCTTCCCCTCCAACTGTGCCCTCGGCTCTCCTCTGCTCTCCTCCTTTCCTAGTGAGGGACTGCGTCAGGGTCGTCTAGTCATACGCATTCTGTCTTCACCTGCTTTGGAAAAAGGGTTCTTTATTAGACCCTTCGGGAGAACCCTGTTTGGTTCTCAGAATCCTTTCATCGGCAGATGAAGCTACTCACAAGTTCCCGCAGGTCTCATCACAGGTCCCCACATAATGGAGATATTACGGCCAGAGAGGTCATAGTATGCATGGGCCTGTTTAAATGTGAGGGAGGCAGAATCACTTAAGGGTGGGGAATACAATATAATATATTTTGCAATAACTTTTAGATAGGACAACATCAAAGCTTTTATCTTATCTTTTTTTTGTGAGCGGAACTGCTTTTTTTTTTTCAAAATGGAAAAGGTTCCTGTATGAAAATGTTAAGTACTATATGTTTGGCCATCCGTTCTTAAAAAGACCAAAAACCATTACAGAACATAGACCAGTTTGTTTATAGATCAAAAGCCACTATAGATCAGTTGTCACAGGACGATTGATTTTTATCTTTATGTTACAAAAAATGTTTTGTCTTTACAAACAATGTAAAACTACTGATGTTTCACGTGATTTCATTATTTAGATTCAGAACAAGAACGTACGAACAAGAAGCACAAGAAAATTATCAGAATTTCAAAAATTAAGCTGTAGTAACATGTCAGACCATCTAACAGTGACATAACTTAAAATAAACTGTATACTTGCATTTTTTGACAGTGTGTTTCTGATTGTGTACATGTAGTAGTATATGTGTGTGAGTTTGTTTTTATATTGTATGTTGTATGTGTGTGTGAGTGTGTGTATGTGTGTGTGTCTGTGTGCGTGTGTGTGTCTTTATTTGTGTATGTCTGTCGGCTCAGGTTATGAGGAAGCTGAATGGCCAGTGCTGGCGGCTGCGTGGGGCTCCAGGGCTCCTCCCCCTCATCAGTAGCATTATGCCCCGGTGCATGATGGGTAGTGACCCCTGGGCAGGCCAAGCCTGACCTCAGCTCACTTCCTGCCAGCAGCGCTCACACCCTGGCACCCCTCACTCTCCTGTGGCACCCACCCCCCACCCCACCATCTTCACCCGCCTCGCTATACATGTCCACCACGCCACCCTGGGTGATTTTTACACCAGCTTTTAATCAAGGGCTTCCTGTTTCTCCCCGCCCCCACTTCCTGGGTCATGCAAGGTGTTCAGTGGAAGAAACGACTTTGCCCTCCACCAGTGACCACTACCATTTCCTCACATTCAACACTGTATCTTCTCAAACTTGTACAGACCTGTAGGCAAAAATTTAACTATTGTTTTGTTAACATTTCTTCAGCAAAAATGTTTTCATGTTAAACGTTTGCTTGCTTTGCTTGACTTGATGCCTTTTATGGAGTTTGTCATTGCTCAAATACAGACAGATATACAGGAATGAATCAGCACTCTTTGTTATGTGAGCATTATTAGCAATCCTAGAATGATGCAATGATGATGCTGATTTCCTCATGGGTGACTGGTGATTTCCAAATAGACATTTACATGGAAGCTGCCACCTTAATGAACAAGGTCTCAGTAGTTTTACACCTCCATATATATAAACCCCACATCAAACATACTCTATTGCAGTGCTTCTTTTTTACTTTTTTTTGTTACTGATCCAGGAGCAGCAAGTTGAGGTACCTGGCTCTGAATCGCTGAGTGGTGGTCCTGGTGGGGCTCCCCCTGCAGGCTCCCAGTGGAATGGCGGCGGCCACAGAGCATGGTGGCCCCCCTGATAAAAGATGACCCCTGCAATAAAACAACAATAAAAAGCCATGCAGAGGGGGAAATCTGAAGTGACAAAGGGTGCCCTTTGTGTGGGAATTGACATGGCACTGGCCTGACACCACACTCCCTCTAGGGGTTAACCTTCCAGTCAGGATCAAATGCTAAAACTAGGTCAGGGGGAAGAGAGGATCAGAGGGAGGGAGGGAGAGAGAGAGAGAGAGAGAGAGAGAGAGAAGCAAAGGGGACATGGGGAAAAGTAGAAGGAGGAAGTGTGTTTGAGAGAGAGAGAGAGAGAGGGAGAGAGAGAAAGGGAGAGACGAAGGGAGGGAGAGATGATGTACAGTACAACAGAAAAAGAGTAAAAAGGAGATCAGTTAAAAACAAGGTAGAAAGAGCTCAGGGAAAAAGAAAGAAAAATAAATAATTCTCTGTATGGCCAACTGCTCAAAGTGAATGAGAGGTACTGTAGCAAGGGAAGTGTCCTCAATGTTGGCTTCTCTTTCTCCTCTCTCCATCTCCATCTCTTCCTCCACCTCTCTCTGTCTCTCTCCCTCCTATCTCCCTGCAGGCGTTTGGTGTGTCTCCAGCGGCTCATATTCTGGTGAGCAGACATGGCCTGACGCCAGCCCAACGCCACACTGTCAGCTCACAGACTCCATGTGGCATCGCTCACGCCCGACTCGTCAGGGCCAGCAAGGAAGGGCCACAGCTGGTGCCATCCGTGCCCACAACACAGGCAGCTGGCTCAGATGGCCGGCCGCTCCCGTGGAGTCTCCGTGGTGACTGTCAGTCTGTGTGTTTGTGTGTGTGTGTGTGTGTGTGAATCACTATATCACTGCAAAAAGACAGCTACTGTATGGCAAAGACAAGACAAATCAACTGTTGAACTGCCCCAAAATATACCAAAGGCATAAAAAAGGGTGTGTACAACTCAGTGTTACTGAATGGGTGCCTAGGCCCCAACACCTTGTTTGGCAAGTTTCAGGTGTGGAGAGGTGATAATGTGAAGAGTTTGGGTTTTAAACAGAAAAATTCACAGTGGCCATTTTCCATTGTGTGTGTTCAATTCAGTCTTTGGTTTTGTATGGTTAGGGTTAGCACTCCTACAGGAGTACTGGCTTTACTCCTGTGTAGAGTTGATTGTGTGAGCTAAACATTTACATTTACATTTATGCATTTAGCAGACACTTTTATCCAAAGCAACTTACAAAAAGAGGATAACAATCAAGCTACATAGCAGAAACCTTAAGGAGCATAGTGCTAGGGAATAGTGCTTCAGTTCATTTTAGTGATAGGATAGAAGATGTTCTGTGAATAGCTGGGTCTTTAAGAGCTTTTTGAAGGCCTCCAGAGATGGCCCTGTTCTGATTGATAAAGATGTAAAAGCGGCAATGTACCCACGTAGTAGTATTTTACATGTTTTATTGCCACATGCTTCCTCTCATCTCTCACTTTGACTATTACTCATACCCTCACTGATGCAAAGGGGTTTATGCTTCTTCCGAGCACTTACTGATTTCAACCTGTTTGCTCTGTATTAGATCCTAAATAAAAATGCACGTTAACAATAGAAAAGAACTATTTAATTATGTGTTAATAATACAAGATAGGATAACATAAGATACTCATTTTATCTCAGAGCAAAAAATTGACTTTCACATCTGCACTGTTTTGTCTAGGTGCTATGCACTAATTTAAAAATAAAAACAAATGAAGAGACAAAACAAAAACAAATTGACAAAAACAAATGAAGAGAACTGTTAAGAGTGTTTTCCGCTCTCTGTCTGTCCTCATTGGCCCAGGCCTTCACATGCCAGCCATGAGTGGTAGCCATGCTTTGATGATCTCACCTGCGGACTCCCCTCCTCTCTGTGTTGCTAATTTCATAGCCTGCCCTCCATCCCTCTCTCCTCTCTCTCCCCCCATCCTCTTGTTCGCCCGTGTTTGTCTCAAACTGACCCTTACGTTCCATTAATTAAAATTAGCATCCATCCCTTGTAGCATTGACTTGTTACGTCAGATAGAATCAACATTGTGCCAGCCTGAGCCCTGAGGGGGAGGGTGGAGGGGGTGCATGGGCGGCGGGTGAGGTGGGGTGGGCAGTGTGGTGGGGGATCTTAATGAGCCCAGGACTCTAATTAGACATCAGGAGGATGGGGGGGACAGAGATATGGAGGTGGAGGGGAGGAGAGGAGGAGGAGGTGGTGGTGTGGTGGGATGGTAGTGGTGGGATGGTAGTGGTGGGGTTGTGGTGCAGGGGCCATCCAGGCCCTGCTGGGATTGTGGGGGCCTTCAGGCTATAGGGGTATTTATACCCTGTGCACCTATGGCGTGGCGTGGCATGGCGTGGTGTGGATGAGAGCAGGGTGGCGGAATGTGCCCGACCTGGGCAGCGCCTGGTTCCACAATCACAGTCACTGTCAGTGGAACAAG
>JAGFZM010001651.1:819669-834669 GCA_017657215.1 Limnothrissa miodon
AGAGAGAGAGAGAGAGAGAGAGAGAGAGAGAGAGAGAGAGAGAGAGACACCCCAATGGAGGTTGGAACAACCTTGAGCTGAGCTGAATATGAATATACTAACTATATCTTTTTTTGCCATAGGCTTTGAAAATTAAATTATTATGGAAGCACCATAATTTGATCATCTGAGTTGATTCAGTCTGCCTGATGGAGGCCTTTTGAGGTCAGTCACTAGAAAAGAACACGGGGAAGCATGACTCCATGGAGACCTGCTTTAGAAGAACTTAGAGAGAGTTTTTTTCCTTGATGTACTGACTACCTGTACATTGCTAAATAAACTAAACTTAAAGCATTGGCAAGTCAACGTTTTGTCTTGACAATAAAGAAATTACTTGAAAAAAGCACTTTTACAAATGCTGTAAAAAAAACAAAAAAAACATGGTTTAAAGTTAGTGTCTGGGCTGCCAAATTTGAGATATTGTGTAAAATTTAAACCATGTATTTTTTTACAGTGAAGATATAGTATTAAGGTATAAGGAGAATCTCCCAAATTACAACTGAATTTGCAAATTTGCAGTCAGTGTGTCTTTGGGTTGTGTTGTTCCCTATTGTTCTTGGATTGAAGACAGTGAGGAAGAATTTGTTCTTGTTTGGTAATTGTGTCCCCTTTATTTGTTTGGTATTTGTGCCCCCCCCCCCATTCAAGTAGAACATATAAAGTAGTATCTACTTGTGTTTTCTCATGGCAGTGCCTGTTTGCAAAAAGACATATTTGTCTATTCTCTAAAACATTCAAGAAGCAAATTAAATGTGACAATTTTGTCACTGTGAAAAAATGAAAGATTAAAGACACTTTAAAAAAATACCATCTCTCTCTCAAATTCTCTTTTTATTTGTTCATGACAGAATGTTCAGTCATTGCAACAGCTCTTTTTAGTTTTGCAAAGTTTTGTTATTTTTGTTGAAGCTTTGAAAAAAGTCTGAAAGCACAGCAGGTGCCAAAAACATGTTTTTGGTCATGAGGTCCTACTGAATGTATTTTAATACCTAGGGTTACTGTGAATCAGTGGGAGGGGTAAAGGAAGAAGACATGTAGGTATAGGGACTTTTCTGTGTTTTATTTATTTTAGTTATTGGCCTTTGATCAACCTCCCTGACATACAGATACCTGTTGGTATGTGTGTTTGTATTTGTGTGTGGGATATAAGGGGGCTTTTGTGGATGTGTGAGCATGTGTGTTTGTGTGTGTGTGTGTGTGTGTGTGTGTGTGTGTGTGTGTGTGCAATGCACCTTGTTGTGAAGCAGCTTGTGGTTTTTGTGCAGCGGATGGGTGGGTCTATTTATGTAGTGTACGGTGCAGGAGAGAGCTGCTCAATGTGAAGTGAAGAAAGAGAGAGAGAGACAGAGAGGCCTGGGAGTAGGAGAGCGGGTGGTGGTAGGTGTGGGGGAAGAAATGAGATGCCAAACAGGATGAAGCCCTAGCACAGAGCGCAGAGGCCAGAGGAAGAGTGCAAATAGCATCTGGACACGTCAGACATCCGTCAAATGATCATTACAGAGAAATACACTTTCCAAGCAAATGTAATAAGCACGGCTACGATCATCCTAAGCCTTTCTCCTCCTCTGTACTGACTCTGTTTGTGCTTATTTTGTTTTGTGCGCCAACAAGTCATGTTTTGTTATTCACTTTCCAAAGCCTCTGTGAACATTTTTTATAAACTGGCTCAAGTCCTGTAGATACTGAAAATAATGTGCCACAGTCAAAATGCTGAATATGAAATAAAAAGAAAAGCCAGATCACAACAAAGTGTGTGAGGATACAAAGCTGATTTTAACTAATAAGTAAAGTCATGTGTGTGTGTGTACAGATTTAGATTCTTGTTGTCCACTTTGCGCAATCCACCCCCATCAATCAAATTACTTTATTCTTCAACCTCAGTTGATTAATTGATTAGGGGACAGTAGCTTCAAGCTCATTGTCCCCACTGGTCCATGTAATGAAAGCCACAGAAGCAGGCCTCTGTTATCAGATCCCTTCAGATTCTATGGTAAGATGTGGGCAGACAAAGGATTTTTTCAGTTTTTTTTCTCTCTCTCTCTCTCTCTCTCTCTCTCTCTGTTTCTCTTTTTCTCACAAACTGATTTGCGTTCATCAATCGTCCGCTAATGCTTTTCTGCTGAGTCAGTCGATGGCGGACTGATGCTCTGAATCTCGGCTCTCATATGCACAGTGAATTAAAGGTGTGAAAGCACCTCGCATCGTTTTGGCTGGAGGTGAGAACACTCGCACAAGTCTTCCATGACACTTGCTTTCCTCCCGCGCGCTCTCACGCAATCGCACAAATACAAACACAAGTATAGGTCTATAGTGCATAACAACACTGCAATGCAAACACACACACACACACACACACACACACACTGAGAACAGTCTCATTTTTGTTTGTGAAAATGAGAGAGAGAACATAGTAGATTTAGGGTACATAATAGCATCAGTTTGCCTACTCCATCTTTTTCAGAGAAACACAACAATGTATTTACAGGTACAATGCTTCTCCCCAATTACACTTATCTGCCTTCCTCATTTTCATGGTTAGTCGATTCATTTTTATGACATGGTTTCAAATGTATTTTCTGGCCACAATGAGGAAGGTGATCTGCTTTTGTGTTCTCAAGTGGAGCCCATGCTGGTTTCCTGTGCACAGGCTGGAGATTGGCCAGCCCAGCTCGCTGTGCATCACAGAACTGATGAACTAATTGATGAGTCCTTGCTATATTTGTTATAGTTGTCTCAACTCAAGGATTGGCGCCTTTCTGATCATATATGTAAAGAGGGGTCTTGGCAAATTTCAGGAAGGAAACACAGATTGTTATGTAAGATGGTCTTATGCAGTCACCACAATGGGGTGAAGCCTTTTTTTTGTGAGATGATAGACAAACCATAGAAGTTATGTCTTCGCATTGCCACTATGCCTTCGGACTACGCCTGCTACAGTATCTACAGTATCTGTAATGTGCAGAGCTTGCAATAGAATAGGTCGGTCACAATGTTTCACTTTGGTCCAACTTGGTTTATTAACATTTTTCAGATCATGAATGAATTGGAGTGAACAACTGTTCCAACAAGGGACACTTCTCACACACCGTATACTGTATAAATATTTAAAAAGTCCTGCAAAGACCTAATTAACATAATCATTAATTGTTAATTATTACCAATGCATACTGTATGTTGAAAAACCATGTGAACAAAAGTTAAAATAATTATGAAGCCACTATGAGTTCACATGTACATAGCAGACAATGCAAACCTTTACATTAAGTATTAGTTTATTAGAATAATGTTTCAGTGATAATGTATTTAATGTGTGAAGAGTCCTCTCTGCAACCAGATTTGACGACAACTTTAAAAAGCCTGCATAAAGGTATCTGACAGTGATTCTTGTATCACATTTATAATCAAAGTGGTTCACAATTGAAAGAGTAATCAAAAGGGGATTCTTGCATCCCTTTCCCTGAGTACCCTACAACAAAGGCAAAAAATATCTAGACAAATTCAACACATGAAAGAATCAGCTTACTGTATCATGAGATTTTTTAATTGTCTTGTATTGATCACAGGTGACACTTATTTGAGTTACAATATTTTGAATTTTGTTGCATAAAGACTAAAAGCCTGCTTCCATTATGCAAGTCAATTAATGTGGAAGCTTTTGGGAACTTTTAAGTATGTTTTAACTGTTTATAAAGCGCAGGAAGCACATATCCCTACACTGGTTAGAAAGATGGTATTACTACAGCCAATTAGTACCTCAAGCACAATGTCTGCAGTTCACGCCAGGGATGTCACCCCCCCCCCCCCCCCCCCCCCCCCACACACCCACACACACACACACACACACACACACACTGTCAAACTCTTTCTGGTGAATATTTTTCGCCACCGAGTCAGCTCCCACTTCCAGCTGTCAGTGAATAACAGCGACTAATTAGTCCTAGTCAGTGTGGTACCCACGCACAACTCCCTTAGAGAACAAAAAAACAATACAATAATACCAGAAATACATTCAAACATCATGATGCAGGTCATGGCAAATTTCAGGAAGGAAACACAGATTGTTATGTAAGATGGTCTTATGCAGTCACCACAATGGGGTGAAGCCTTTTTTTGTGAGATGATAGAGAAACCATAGAAGTTATGTCTTCGCATTGCCACTTCGGACTATGGCTTCGGACTACGCCTGCTACAGTATCTCCTGAATGTAGTTCTCTGAGATTTCCGACTGACCACAGACTCTGCCTGGAAACTTTTTTGAGAGAGTCCTTAATTTTGCACATCATTAGATGTTGTGGCATGCCCAAGAGAACCAAAGAAAGGAAGGGAAAACTATGGTTCGTGCTGGATCTATGTAACGACCAATTGGAAATTCTTTTTTTTACTCTTGGTGTCTCACAGAATATGTAAAATTACCCTAGCAGCACTAGAAACACTGCTTCCTTTTCCTTGTTACAACCAGCTTCAGGGACAAACCCTTCTTTTATGCTACAGGATGTGGATTCACACCTTCAAATGGGCGTCGAGGTGACACTGTTTAAAACTGTGGTTTTGAAGGCGACACAATAAAGGGGATTTCTGTAAAAAAAAAAAAAAGAATTGTTGGGGTTAATGCAACTCTTGTAACATTTCATTATTTGGCGTGAGGAATTGGTTGTAGCTTATAAAGGACAATTAATTAATACATAAATACATTTAATTTAACAGCTAGCTTACTAACAGGCAAGGAGTCATTCATTTGTTATAATGCCACAATTGATTCTACAGAAGAGGCCACCACAATTTTGCTACATTGTGTTGCATGATTACTTGTACTACTACTACTACTATTACTACTTCTACTACTACCACTACTACTACTTCTATTGTTACTACTACGACTACTACTACTACTACTATTGTTACTACTACAGCTACTACTACTACTACTACTACTACTTCTACTACTATAACTACTCCTACTGTGTCTGCAGAAATCAAATGTGCTTAGAAGGGATAGCTGTTTTCTGAGTTCCCTGAGTTTTCAATGGATGGGTCATAGGGCAGATATTTTTGCAGAGGGGGGACAACCCCAACCCCACCTTAGCCCCACACCTGAGTTAAAAGCAGAAGTAAAAAAGACAAAGAAGCTTGTAATGCTTAGTGACACTTCAACTTCTAAAGATTTATATGATAGCATTATGGGTATGAGAAGGTAAAAACAGTTATGAATACAGTCATAAGGTTATAAGGCTTTGTGGACCCATAATAACCCTTTGTAAAGGCATTTATAACACTTTATGAATAGGACTTGGGTTCATAGTACTTGATACTGACAGTTGTGTCACTACTGGCTCAGTGGATAGATATTATTTATGAGGCCATAACTGGAAACCACTGCATACTGTATTAACAGCCTTTGACACTGCCATAGCTATGCTGGGAGCACTAGTAGCGATAGACATATTTAGTCACACACTACACAGTGTGCAACAGGCAAGCACAAGTTCATTGAGATACTCAAACATCTACAACTTGTTTGAAACATAGTGTGGATTATCTAGAGACTTAAAAAAACAAGACTTGATTTGATCTGTAGTTCCTTCTGTAGTTGTGTAGTTTCACAGAAATGGTGTGTGACTAAAATAATTCCTTGATCCAAAAATGTTTGCATAGGATGGTGTGCATGCCGAGATGTAGTCGAGCACAGTAACTACTTCTAGTATCTACTAGAGTAACTACTAGTACCTACTACTACAACAGTAACTACTAAAGAATTTTTTTACTACAGTACTTAAGTATTTTTCAGGAGTATCGATACTTTACTTGAGCTGTTAGGAATTTGTCAACTTTCATATTTACATTTACATTACCTGAGTTAATTGCATGCTTTTACTCCACCATAGTTGAAGATGAACTGGAAGATTTATTTACTGGTTGACTAAATGAGTGCAACAAAATTTTGGAGGGGTTTTGTCACTGAACAAGTCAGCACAAACTACAGTTTCTCCATTAACCTATATGTTACGTACACACCCTTTTTCAAACTTTTACCCTTTTACCCTAATAGTATATTTAATTATTTTATATACTTAAGTTTATTGGATATATTGGATATGTATACCTTGGTACTTTATAAATCTACACATATGCAAGGTGGGCTTACAGATTCAAAGAATGACTCACTCTTAGTTACAATTTCAAAACATTTTACTGTTTTGCAGGGATGCAGTATTTTAAACCTCAAAAGCCCATTAAAGTACTGTATATGTTTTTAAAGAGAGTAAACACAATCTAATTAAACAGTTGAACATGAAATGAAATGATTAATGATGAATAAATAATGACTATAGAAGCACTTGGACAATGTAAGTGCAAGATCCCATTTATTTTTGTAGTATTTACAGAAGAAGAAGAAGAAGAAGAAGAAGAAGAAAATAATAATAATGGCTGACATGTCATTGGAGTTGTTGTTAAGACATGTGAGTGACTCTCTCCCATGTCCTCTGTGATTTGACAATTAATACCTGTGCAGTTTTGCATACCCCATGAAAGCCATATTCACAAAGCTTTGCCCCCTGAGTTATTTAAGACAAAACTACAGAAAAGTAGAATAGGGGAATTTTACCATAAGAATCCACCCATGAAAATAATCAGAGACTAGACAGCTTTCTTGTTTCTTTTTCTTTTTTTTAAAAAAAAAAAAAATAAATGCATACGTTTGTCAGATATCATTCATATGAAGATCAAATATGCCCATTATATTAACAAGGAAAAACACATTGAAGAGAAAGAATAAAAAGGGCTGAGTGAAGGAAGGAGAGCAAAGAAAAGGAAAGAAGAGATACAGCATTAGCTCTTTTAAATAACTCCTGAGTGCACTCTTTGTGAATAGTGCCTGAAACATGTTGACACTCTCAGGGCTCGGGATAGACATGTGGCAGCTGCTGTACACACTATACATATTTACACTCGCTGCCGACGACTTGGTGTGTTCCAGTCCATAATACGGTGTCTGATGCTGGTCTGTGCGTTGATTAAGTGATCACATACACAAAGACTAGTATATCCCCATTTGAATGTACTTACAGCAGGAGAACATGATATGCTTAATTGGTACTTTGCCATCAGCTAAAGAAACAGTATAGGTGTCTAGTCCTCTGCATGTTCTCACTCACAGTTTTCTCTTTGGTAAGATCATTGCAATTTGCAAACTTGTCTCCTCCATTGCACAGTAGATACTTAATATGGACTTGACAAGACTGATCATAATTTTCTATGTACAGTTTTGGGCCTATTTGATCAGACAGTAGTTGTTTTATGTTTAGTGTTGTGTTGATTGCCGACTGACTGGTGCACTTTTGTGCATTTTATCCTCAAAAACGGTCATGATGTGCTATGGGTTTTATTTAGATTTGAATCGCTCACAATGTGCTATTTTCTCTCTCTGGTTCATCATCAATTAGGTCAGAAACATGGTGTGTACCCCAGATATGGGTCGGACAGTCTCATCAAACGCATACTGTAAGATTTATCACCACTCCATCAAGGATTATAAGGTATGATGTATTATAAAACATGCTTTTTGTCCGTATTGGCTTGCTCTCAGTAATAGATATTAATACAAGATAATATTGTCAATAAGCAAAAAGGGGTGCCTTTTTTCTTTTTCTTCTATTTTTGAACAATGGAGTTTGCAAACTGCTTGTTTACGATATACATACATTTCAATTTCAACAGTAGTTCACACAATAAAATTGAGATACATAATGTGTACATATTTATTTGAAATTATAGTTTTTAAAGTCTCATAGTATTAAAATGCTTTCAGGACTTTCACTATTCCCGTTTCCATTACTTGTACATACATTTTGATTTCCCTTTTCATAATCAGCTGCTATGATTCCTTGCACCTATGATTAGGCATTAAGTACCAATTATGTACATCATATTCATAACAGGATCAGGAAAAATATTTGTGGTGATAACCTGTCCTGTTGATAACAGTTATACAGGAATCTAACAGCTATTGAACATACAGGACAGAGACACAGATACACAATGAGGACTTTTTTTGGTGCTGTTTGTTCATTTCCCCTGCTGTCTCCAAGCAGGACTGGCTTTGGAGCTGTCAGGTCAAAGGTCATTTTTTTGGAGAGGTCTTCAGGAAGACGTACAGTGGAAACAATGGGTGAAGTATTACATGCAAATTCTATCAGTATACTTGTGTCTACTCCCTACGGTACCTCATTCTAGCTGGTAGCTCAAAAAAGTTACTACAATCCTATGAAACATACGGGAAAATAATTTGGAGAGTTTCTCTTTCAAAAAATAAATTATTTGAGGTTTTTTTTTGCTTCATTGGTTAAAATGTTGACCCTTTCTTGGGTCTAAAAGTATATGGGGTGGGAATTGTCAAGGGTTGGCTAAAGTGCTATGATTTTAAATAAATAAATAGATAATTAATGAAATCTTCGTACATAATTCTCCATCTGTAAATGCAACCATTCAGCAACTGGACTTACCCAACATCGGGCCCCAATCGGAACGGCATTTACCATGGCAACGATGCCCCGCCCTGCAGGACACTTTTGCGTCTACAACCAGACCACTGATTGGCAACAACTCACATCACTAGTGAGCTGACTTCTTGGGCCCTACCTGATGTTTGCTCTCTCTGATGCAAACAGGACATTTTTGGGTTAAACCATTTGACTCAGTGGTGGGGTTTGGGGTGAGTCATTGTTTTGTTTTTTTCCAATAAAAAGAAATACCTCATGGTGAAATGAAACAAGTTGGAGTTCACAGGGTTTTGGAAAGTAATAAATGTGGCTCCATTCATCGGTGAATAGTAGTCTGTCAGGGGTAAATCGAAATGGGGGGGCTTTGTTTTGCGCAGTATACTGCGCAGACAGGTATTTCTTGATAGAGTTTATGGAACAAAACCAACAAAAAGGCCACCAAACCGAGCGAATCATAAGCTGCTGCACAGAGTCAGTGTTGTTTCTGTCGGTCTACACACCAGTGGAGTTCACTTCGCCACTGACTGAGATGCACAGTAGAGGAGGCAGTCACTGCCTGACATATGGGGGCTTTAGGGAGAAACCTGACTGAGGAGAAGTGCTGCAGTGTTTCAGAGAGATGCGGCTATCTCTAATGTGTGTGTGTGTGTGTGTGTGAGTGAGTGTGTGTGTGTACCTGTGGATGTGTATACAGGCACACGTGTATGTCTCATATGCATGTGTGTGTGTGTGTGTGTATGTGTGTGTATGCAGGCCCACGTGTCTGTCTTATATGTTTGTGTGTGAGTTAGTGTGTGTGTGCCTGTGTGGGAGAGAACCACACCATGCTGTGGCTTTCAGAGTGATCTTCATCAGAGTCCTCCCACGGCTTGCGCGTGTTATTGTGCACTCACTTACAGTAGTCTCCAGGATGCCTGCGCTTACCTCTCCCCACACTCAGTTCCACCACCACCACAACAGCATCTCCCCCCTTAATCCAGGCTCCCATGGAGCAGCAGTTACCGCAGCGCTGGCCAAAGGCATCCGGCAAAACCCAATCAAACAACAGGCAACAGGTGTGTGTTGGGAGAAGCAATTTTCACAATGATGGTTAGATGATGAAACTGAAAGAGAGAGAGAGAGAGAGAGAGAGAGAGAGAGAGGGAGAGAGAGAGAGAAGAGGGAAAGTATGGAGAAAGTGGGACGGGGTCTGTGTGTAATAGCCGAAGTGCTTAGGAGAGGATTTCGGGTCAAATCTTGCTGTTTTCCAGGTGGGAGTCGATGTGCTTGATCAGGGCATCGTCAGGGTAGCCCATAGGGAAGATGAGCTGACACAACGGACAGCTTCGCATGTCGGTCTCTTCCTCCGTCTCCATCCACAGCTGAAAGGTTGAACAGAGAGAGAGAGAGAGAGAGAGTGAGAGAGAGAGAGAGAGTCATCGGTTGGCACGTATGTTGACAGTATCAAATTGATCAAAATGGCTTGGCAAAAAAACATCAGCGTCTGGTCAAATGAAAGCTGTGTGATTTCAAGAGTCTGCTGTCTGCTTAAGACTGTCACATAAGGTCAGAATAGCGCAGCATTGGACTGTGACTGAATAAACTGGGACAGTGAGAGATTACTACGCGTCTAATAGCTGTGGTTAGGTGGCCAAAATTGCAAAACCACTAGTTGAGATAGTTTGAGGTCAGACTATTCAAAACCACAAAGTTGAGGTTAAAACGAATAATAAAAAGCAGTTACTGTATTTCTTAAACAAAACAGAACAAAGCAGGATCAAAACAATGTTTTTCAAAGACAAAAAAAGGCCTTGTCTGATCAAAGCTGGGCATTTTAAATGCACAAAATCACCTTGAAAGAGCTGAGGTTCGGAAGAATGGATAAAAAGAAGTAACATGTGATCAACATTTGCAGTAGGCTGTCTTGTTTTATCCTCTACAAATGTTTAAAATCTACCAAATGGAAATCACTAAAACATGTGGGCAATCACAGAAGAAACACAGAAAATATAATCTAAATATATTATCTAAATTTCCGTCACGGGATCAAAAACAGTATAATTCTAGTCTAAAAAATCGAATCTAATATTCAAGCACGGGTCTTGATTTTACTTAATTAATACTCCTGTTAACTGCTTTAGTTGTTCTTACATACTGTACCTCTCTATAAGTTAGAGACTTATAAATCTTGTGTTGATAAAACAAGCTTATAAGTGTAAATCATGACATGATGGCAGTCACTCACGTTGATGGAGGGCCAGGACTGGGCGTGCTCCGCATGCAAGTATCCTTGCGGGCAGAGTGTGTTTGGCCGGGCAGGGACAGGGAATACTGAGCACGATGCTGGGCCCCTCATGGCCCCTGGGGAAATGGGCGAGACCCCTGTGGCTCCGAGAGTCCGCGCCGGGCTGATGGGGTGCGGGCAGCTCCACTCCTCCTCGTCTTCGGATGACTGCGGCGGCTGCGGGGCGGGGTGCAGGGGTGCCGGCGGCGTGGGCGGCTGTGGCTCGAAGCGCAGGTGCGACACCTCGGCCATCGACAGGCCCAGCTCCCTCGGGGAGTGACGGGGAGACTCCAGCCGCACGCCTCCCCCACCACCACCACCACCACCCCCATTCCCACCCACGCCATTCTCACCCCCGCCTATCAGCTGTAAGCCCGGGTGGGAGCCTCTCCGCTGGATCACAATGCGCTGGGCTCCTGGGTGCTGCTGTTGTGGGCTCTGTTGCTGCAGCTGCTGTGCCTGCTGCTGCTGTTGACTTGGCGTGGGGCCCCCCTGCTTGTGGTAGCCGTCAATGTAGGGCCGTGGCTTGGGCAAGGTGGAGACCGGGTCCAGGGTGAAACGCGACGGCCGCTGGTACGCTGACGGGTCGGCCACCTCCGAGTAGCTCCGCCGGCCCTGGAAGCTGGCGCGCAGGTGCTGGGATGGAGGGCGGCAGGAGTAGGAGGCTGGCCCGTCGCTGAGCTCCTGAAAGGGGGAAGGGGAGCGCCGGTGCATGTCGGGGGAGAGGCGCTGCAGCACCGGGGAACGTCTTTGGGGCACCGGGGAGTGGCGCTGGGGCACCGGAGAATGGCGCTGTGGGATGGGTGAGTGACGCTGGACTGCAGAGTGAGAGAGAGAGAGAGCGAGAGAGAGAGAGAGAGGTAAGTACAAGAGGCAACTGTAATTAAACAGCAATGTTTTTATTTGTAGTTGCTGTTGCTAAAGAAATGTTTTAGCCTGTGCAAACCCAGCAATTTCTAAATACATGTACAGTAAGCCCTTTGCAGGCCGTTGCCAAAACTCCCTGAAGCCTAGTAGCCGTCACAGCCAACACTTACCCAGCATGGACCAGGCTTTATTCATTTTGTGGATATCACAGCCAAAACTTAATTAATTTGAGACATCGTTGCACATGTTCATTACATGCTGGATAAACTCCTAGAAATAGCCCATCATCCACTTGCTTCCAGGCCTACCCACAATCATCACTGAAGTTATACTGTAATTCCACAATGGCCCAATGTTGAAGACTTAAGAAACAATAGGCAAAAAGACAGAGTATTGACTGTACTGTCACTGACTATCAAGTAATGTTTCAAATCTTTTGTGTACGGAACGTACTGTGGGAACAAATGTGTTTCCAGAAACATCCATTTTATTCGTCATATGTTTGGAAATTATGTTGAAAATCTTATGGGGTCTGTGTACATAAACACTGGTAATAATAAATTAATTAGTTAATTAATAATGCTTAATAAGAAAATTGCACTAACCAATGGGCAAGTGAGAACTACAGGAATGAAAGCCCCCCTCTGTAATGTATTTGTGCAATTTAATTGCTTAGATTTTCAAAGTGCTGGTGCGACTAATCACCTTTTAATTAAGGCATAATTCTCAAGCAATTATGGCACAGGGAGAAAAATAGCTCAGTTTTTCATCCCTGACTACAGATACTGAAGCAGCTGTTGTGAATCTGTGCCGCATATAGAGTGTGCCTGTCTATGCTTCTCACTCTCTCTCTCTCTCTCTCTTTGTCTCTCTCTCTCTCTCTCTCTCTCGTTCTCTCTCTCTCATCATCCCTGAGGTTGAGAGAATTACTTTATAATATTCCTTACTACACAATATTAATTTTTCCTTTTTTCACTTCCTTTCAAGTTCAACTTTTCTTCTTCAAATTAGTGCTGTTTTACCCCCTACCTCCTCTGTGAGTTCAGGTTTTTTGCACTGTTTGGGTACACCAATAGACTACACAGGCCAAAAAGCTTTATTTTATTTAATGTTAAAATCAGAAAATCCATTTGGACCTTTATCAGGATTGAAACGTTGAAATTAAATAAAAAAAAAAAAACATTGTGGAGCTACACCAGTGTGTGGCCCATCTGCCTTCTACTAACTACTACAACTGTCCCTTCTACTGGCTACCAAAACTGTCCCTGTGCCAATGCTATGGATGTGCGCACCACCCTGCTCGAATACTTTGCCCACACAGACTTTCCATGACTTCTTTAGCAGTGAGATACAAAATGCTTTGAGATCATAATCTACCCTTTCTCACCCAAGAACCAGAGAAATCATTGAAATGAGGGGGCCATTTTTGCCATTTTCCTGCAACAGAATGATAACAATCAGGAAATGAATCTACCAATCAGGTTATGCAATTACTCAGATTACTGATTCTCAAATGTAAAGATAAATCCATGGTTGTGGTTGTACAGTTAAACGCAGACATTAAAATGACAAATTGTTCTCCACTCGATTGATTCTCTATTCTTTTATGACCCTAACATAGCAGTCTGGATTAAAATGATAAATTCCAGCAAAAAATTGTGTCACAATTGATTGTTTATGGATTCAGCTTGTCAGAACACTGAAAACTATATATCAAAAGGCCACAATGACTTTTTAGTTTATTTGTCATGAGCAGCGACTGTTCTCATCTGTTATCATTGACTGTTTGCTTCTATTTTGAGCACAGCTTATTTTTTTTTTTTTTACAGTGTACACAAGAGTGAGTGTGGTTGTCCGCTTTAATTTTTTATTGAGTGAGCCGTCGAGCAAAACTGCAGACATTTGGCCATTAAAAAAAGACTTTAGGCTACAAACATTACAGCAGTTTGTGTACTGGGATCTTCTATTGAAAGACCCAGCCCGGCCTCAAGAGGAGAAGGTTTGAATTCACAGCAGTAAATGTTACCATTACCTCTAAGCAAATCTGCACTGAAACATGCATGACTAAACTGAAAAATAATGTTCAACACATGTGACATATGAGGGAAAAGAGACTTTTTATCCCTAAAAGCTGTTGTGATGATAATGATGACTGTCATGGTGATTACAGTCCTTGGTTCCTATCCATTGTTCAGGGATTGTGACTGTGATCATAAAAACTCTCATGTGGCAGGAGTAGAGGTGTCCAGTGCCCTGGCTACAGTAAAGCTCCAACCTGGCTCATGGCCCCTAATCATTCCCTATTGTTACTGGCTAAATCATTCATTGCCTTACTCTCCACCTCAAGCTGGTGTGTATAGCAAATAATCTGGCATGTGATGGCTGCCCAGGTGGATGCTACACATTGGGCAGTAGTAAGTCAGTAGTCGTAGTACAGTAGTAGTAGTAGTAGTAGTAGTAGTTGTAGTAGTAGTGAGTAATAGTAGTAGTTGTAGAAGTAGTAGTAGTGATGCAGGGCCCCCTACCTGGGCTAGCCTGTTCCTGGGACACCTTCCTTAGGATCTCTGTTTGCTTGGAGCTGAGTGCTTGCAGTCGACCCAGCTCCTCTGTCAGCTCTGTGTAGGCCAGGGCCAGGTTTACCCTGAAACACACACCACAACAGATTAACAACACAACCATTCATCGCTAGGCAACACAGAATAGTGTGATGAAGTGTCTTGAATATGTCTTGGACCTTACTAGAATGTTTACTACAGGACAGAATAGTACACTAGCAATGGATAAAGATACTGTAATGCTTTGTATGACAATAAGGTTTAGTGTACATTATGTTTTCTGTGTATAAAATATAGTATGCCTATTTACTATGTATTCAATCTCTGCAAGTATCCAATATGTGTATTAATGACACACACAGCATACAATGATTCAGGTTTCATCCCTTTTTCATCCCTCTTTTCCACTCACTGCAATGTGTATTTGTAAATAAAAAATACTGTACATATTGTTTTATTTCATTTCACATTGTTGTGGCCAATTAATAAGAGTATCAACGACCCAAATAACAAAGAGACAGAACTGTCAGATGCTGGTAAACGTGCGGCTTTATTGAGCAATGTGTTCGCCGAAGCAAGCTCCCAACTCAAATGACATCTCTTATATACCTCCTTTTCACATTCCTTCTCTCATTGACTTTTCTTTATCTGTTCTGCATTGATATTCACTCACTCCCATCCTGCTCTGTCCTCATCTTATCTCAGGTTCCACCTAACTAAACATTCCTGTCCTTGTTATTTCTGCTAACCTCAGTCCATCTTTCCTGTCATTTGATCA
>JAGFZM010001651.1:839669-841393 GCA_017657215.1 Limnothrissa miodon
GCCCACCAGCACATATGCCACCGCTCCAGCATTGGTACGCTGCCTGTGCCCACCAGTACATATGCCACCACTGCAGATTTAGTGGTTGCCTGTGCCCACCACTAGATATGCTACCAGTGCAGCAATGGTACAGTACACTGCCTGTGCCAACCAGTACATATGCCACTGCTGCAGCACTGGTATGCAGACTGTGCCCACCTGTGCATGTTCCACCGCTGCCCAAGCAAAAACATCATCTGCACTCCACACAAACAATTAGACTAGTTATTCAGCTCAGTGGAATACTCAGATGAGTCCATTTGGAGTTAAACGCTGTCTATTCTGCACAAACGAAAGGGACCCTGATCTAGCCATTCAAGTTATGAACAACTTTGCCAATGTAACATTCGTCAGCATTTAAGCATTTAACCTTGTGATAGGGAAAGATGTGTAGCAGTTTCAGGAGAGATCTGTATCCAAAATTGGCAACACAGATTTATGGTAATCTTTTAAAGACAGAGTTGTTGTAAAATAACACTATAAGGTTTTAAAATGGCATATGAATGTAGCTTTATAATGTTAAATATGTAGAGTTCAAATAAACCAACAAACAAAATAAGTATAATTACCACACTCATGCATTAAGCAGTTTACTTTCTATGCATCAGAATTAGATCATGATTTTATGAGAATCAGAGAAGGTGTTCTAAACCATTTTTGGTAGAATGAAGCAAAGCAGCACATTCTTATGCGCTCATATATGAAAAAATAGCTTAACTTCATTAACTTTAATAGTTTGACCTCATTAAGCTTGATACATAATCAAGAACTTGTGTGAAATGTCTCTTCACGCAAATATTTGGAGGAATGCACAGCAACTTCTGTGAAATCAAAACAAAAACCAAAAGTCTACTAAAAACCCTCCCCCCCCCATCACAATCCTCTTCAAAAACAAAAATGAGTGAATGCCAGCTCAGTTTTGCCAGCCCCTATCTAGCAGGTGAAAGGTGAAAGTGAGAGAGGACGCCTCGCCTTTCCACCTCAACAAGAAAAAAAAAAAGAAAAAAAAAAAAACTGAGTCCATTTCAATTAAACAAGAGAACTTACAAGAATCTGAGGCAGGCCACTTGACAGGAAGAGCTCAGTCACAATGAGAGAGCGCGGAGGGGTTGCGGGGGCCGGGGCCGGTGGGCTAGTGTGCGGTGGGTGAGGTAAACAACACAGCAGGGGGCTACACAGTGGAAAGTAGTAGTCGCGCTGGTGGATGTGTGTGTGTGTGTGTGTGTGTGTTAGCGAGAGCGTGTTGGTGTGTGAATGTGTATTAGAGACAGCGTGCATGTTTTTGTGTGTGTGTGTGCGAGAGAGAGAGAGAGCAAATGTGTGTGTGTGTGTGTGTGTGTGTGTGTGTCAGAGTGTGTTCTCACTATTTACTGGTGTAAACTCTCCTGATCTTACTTCCCCATATAGCCTCCTGTTTAAGGGCTGGGCGGTGTGCAGAGTTGTGGCTGAGGAAGAGGTTGAACGGGGTTGAGGTTGGGGCTTAGGTTAAATACATAGCACAGGGCAGACCCCAGCTTAGTCAACTAAGCCCACACTGCCCCCTACTGGCCAAGCACATCCACACAAACACATACACACACACACACTCACTCACACTCACACAACGCTTCAATGCAGCCATAAACATACCTTCTCCAAACACACACACACACACACACACACACACACACACACACACACACACA
>JAGFZM010001651.1:841403-863872 GCA_017657215.1 Limnothrissa miodon
ACACACACACACACACACACACACACACACACACACACACACACACACACACTTACTTAGTCTCTCTCTTCTCTCAACTCTCTCTCTATCTTTCATTTTGTTTAACATATCTGCATGCACACAGTCACAAAGGTCATGACAAACACAACATTCTCAGTAGTGTTTTTGCCTCTAGGCAAATGATTGAAACTATGTACATTCATTGTGGAAAATAGAAGTGAAACTTGTGATTTCTGAAGATGACGGCATCTGGTTAAAAAAATGTATTTTCTGCGCTTTCGGAACAGGTGCAGCAGCCATTTGAAACACAAAGATGTGACCAAGTAGCCAACAACTAACCTATAGCCACAACCACATACACCCACACACATGCTACAGATTACGCCAAACATTCAAATTTAAGACACTGACTTTGCATGCTAAATTGACAAAAAAAAAAACTAAACAAAAAAAAACAGACCTCTCCAACATACCTCTGAGATCGATCACTTGGTAAAACAACCAAAGAACCAGTTATTCTATATTATTTTAGGGATACGATTTTAACAACTTATTATCTGGAATAAGAGACACAGTTGTTCCCCAAATTACAGCCAGAAATGTTTCAACTTGCTTCAGTAGATCAACCTACCCTGTATATTCCACCGATATGACATGCAGTTTATGCATCTGGTCGAAGTCTACGGCAGCCAATATAATGGCAGTGTGGGTGGATTCTGTACAGTGACACCTAAATTATTAGAGAGAGGCATCTGAAATGCTTGACTGGATTCTGTCCTGAAGGACTGTATCTGTGTACATGTATTTGTGTATGTTTAGCCGAACCAAGACTCTACCACCGGGCGGTCACCGTATGAGCAGTTGGTCTTGGCATCACGTAATAGTTTTTCAGTTCTTGGTATGCACAAGTGCACACACACACACACCTACACACACTGATGTGTCACAGCATTTGTCACAACGGCCTAGACAAACATAACACCATCTAAATGACGAAAGCTTTTTCAAATAGAGATTTACACTAAACTTCTCAGTGTGTAAATTCAAGTTCTCCTTTAGTTTAATCCCAGAACGGGATCTCCGTAAGGGATTATGATATTTTGACTTTTCTCATTGCGTCTGCATGAGAGTCTCTTGAGTCTCTATTCAATGCCTTTTGGGGGCATGAAGTTCAAAACTCTGAGGCCTCCCTCGAGTAGTGCACTGAGACGCAAGCATTCCACTGAAGCACCCACATCCAGGTCCACAGTCTGCATCTGTCCGACTGTAAGCCCGTCACCCTGCAGCTAAACCAAAACAGAACTCCGCACGCTGACAGCTTAGCTCCCAACACACCAAAGGAAACTGAAGACATAACTCTTCCACAGCTCCTTTAAAAAAGAAATAAAAAACGAACAAACAGCTCCTCTTTTTATTTCCTTTATCGGCCTCTTAGTCGTATGAAATGGAAATTATTTCATCCTCCCTCAAGACACTCTGATTTTAATGTTTTCTCTTTCATTTAGCAGTGTAATTGCATTGTACCTCATATGTTGAGTTCTTTTGGTTGGAAGCATCGGACAAATGTCTACCTGTGACTACAAAAGTTTTCCTTTTGCAGGGTGCAGTGGCGGTGTGGTTTAATGTCAAGCCAATGGGAGATATTATCAAAGCCAATTCTCTGTAATGCGTGGGGCCCAGCATCTAATATCTCACAAAGCAGGACTTACTGTTCGTCCCCGACCTTCTTGATCCACTCCACGTCGCACTGGGCACAGGTGGCGTTCATTTCCTATACGAGGGAGATAACAGAGATCTGCTTAGCCCGACTCTTGTTTACGCATGTGACGTCTATGTTGGGCTGTGTTGCGGAAACAATCTAGCCTACAAAAACACAGTATGCATTGAACTCATTGAACATTGAACTTACATTAGATGTTTTAGTATATTTGAAGTTGATGACTAGTGAATATTGTGTGTGTGTGTGTGTGTGTGCGTGTGTGTGTTTGAAAGAGTGTGAGTGTGGGAGTATGACTGTAAAGAATAGGTGTTTATGCATCTGTGAGAGTGCTTGTGTGTATGTCAGAGTGAGAGATTGAGAGACAGAAAGAGAAGAGAGAGAGAGAAACAGTATAGCTATAGTTGCAGCTATGTTGATCAGGCTCATGAATCATAAATGATTTGGTGTGCCATGATTGTGCCGCTGTCTCTGATTAATGTGTTGACGTGCGTTAGCAACACGTAAACGCCTGAGTATCATGCACAGCATGGGAGAGTGTGACCTGATTCTTGGATTTATGTGCAGCTGTGCCGGCACCTCTCTCTCTCTCTGTCTGTGTGTGTGTGTGTGTGTGTTTGTGTGTACTTGTATTTGTGTGTTTCAGAATCTACAGTATATGCATGTATACACATTGGTGGACATTCATTGTGTCGGAATAGGTATACCTGTGTGTGTGTGTGTGTGTGTGTGTGTGTGTGTGCGTGTGCGTGTTAGTGTAATTGTTTATTTCTTTTAGCCTGATGCATCAGCTGCTTTTACATCATTTCACTCAGTGCAAAGTGCTGTGAACCGCTAGCAATTGACATGTGTTTGCTCTGCAGTGGGCAGATCCCTTCCATTGCACCCAATTGCTACTGTTTGGTTTTGACTTGGGTCACACACTGGAATGCATAATTCGAATTCAATGTTTCTGTTTACAGCCCTCTTTGTATTCACTGATTGGCAATCTCACACAGTATCATAATCGGAGCAAACCTAAGCTTATTGTTCACTCCCCGACTAGTTACCTTGTGGTAAATTATATTTACCGCAAGCACCAGGCGGCGCTAGTCTGGCTATATTTATGAGCAGCTGGGGCTTAAATTGGCTCATAATTCAATACTTTTATTGACAATGATGACCATGAAGATTAGCCTTAAAATGCATAGCACATAGGCACTTCTTTTGCATGCCCCTAAATTATTCATATGCTTGCACTTCATAACTTATTCAGCATCTCTGCAAATCCCTGCTTTGCCACTGAATTATATCATCATTGCTTTTCATTCCCCTTCACCCGAGATGGGAGGTAACTATGCACTAATGCTTCGGTATTTACAATATAATCTTTCAGTATTGTATTTTATAGGTTGTCATGTATGCGGTTTAGTGTTCATTTTTTGACCACTTTGATGTTTACTCCACTACATTTTAACAAGTTTTCATTAAACAGTAAACATTAAAAAGTTTTCATTAAACAATATTTAGAGTACTCTTAACTGGACTTGAGTATAGAAGTCAGTACTTTCTGACTTATTTTACTTTAATTTAATTACATTTAATTACATTTTAATTACATTTAATTTAATTACATTTTTTAATCTTATTTTACATTAAATAAGATTTTACATTACATCTATACTTCCACTTGAGTATGGAAAGTGTGTACTTTTGTCATCTCTGTCCACCACAATGTATAGCTAATAGTTGTGTCTCATAATTGTTGTTATTTACACTATTTAGCTAAATATTCCCTCTTTTAGAAAAAGACAAAAAGTAAATAGCTCTGTTGCTGTATTGCACTGTGGTGAGGCTATCAGAGGTGAAGTATCACTTAAACATGTTGTACCAGACAGGCTCACAGAGTGCAGTCATTATACTGAGTGTAATTGTATTGTGGCACTCTTCATTCCGAAAAATTCCCATTTGAAAGAAGTGCGACACACTGGCATATGGTTTTATGTGAATGCAGAATTTTAATGTCACTTTGTGTGTACGGGTGCGTGCGTGTGTGTGTGTGTGTGTATGCACGTCTCACTTCTCTCTATTCTCTATCCTATTCTCTTGTTCTCGCAGCTCTCCTGCCTGTGCTCACATATGGTGCGCGTACTGTGTGTGCATGTGTGTCTTTGTATGTGTGTGTATATATACGCCTCACACATTCTCTCTAGTTCTGCTCTTGTATATGCCCACACATAGTGTGTGTGTGTGTGTGTGTGTGTGTCTCACTCGTTCTCTCTGGTTCTCCTGCAGCTCCTGGAGCTCGTCCTGCATGCGCTCACACTGGGCCTTGAGCTCCTTCTCTCGTTGACACGCCCCCTCTGCCTCGTGACGCGCCCCCTCCAGCTCAGCCTCCAGCTGCTGCAGCTTCATGTCCGACAGCGCGTCCAGACTACGGGAGCTCTGCAGGGTCAACGCCGGGCAGTCCAACACTAGAGACAGGGAGAGAGAGAGATGGAGAGAGTGCAAGAGAGAGGGAGAGAGTGCAAGAGAGAGAGAGAGAGAGAGAGAGAAAGAGAAGGAGAGAGAGAGGTTACACTTCCAGGCATGATGAAGTAGTACACATACATTCACATGCATACATTCTTTTCTCTTTCTCGCATTCTCTAGCAAATCCATCTATCCACAGACACACACACACACACACACACACACACAATCCCCATCACACTGCACTGCCATTCCAGCGAAGCCTTTTTCACCACAGGGAGGCCCTTTTAAGGGTGTGGGCCAGATCATTAGGTTACAAACTGACACTCTAACCAGGAGTTCTCTCTTTCCTTCTCTCCCTCTTTCTCTCTCTCTTGCTGGAGCACTGAACACTCTCCTCATTAGGGTTGCTATCTGCAACATCTCTTGGCTGACTGACGGCCACTGGCTGCAGGAGCCAGTGATGGCAACAAGCGATGCACCATACAGAGAGTGCTAACCAGCCAAGCACTGAACGGAGTCGACACACCTTTCCTGCTTCCAGCTGGAAGGGTTCATATTTTGTGCTTCTCTCTGTGTATAACGTTTAAGTATTACATATATAATAGAAATAAATAAATGAATAGTAAATAATGGGTTCAAAGAGGAGCGTGTAAATAATTAATATGGTTGTTTTTTCGTAAAAGGTTGTAAAAAGTCAGCGATATCAATCCGATGTGTTTTTTCAGCTTCGGCTCAGCAATCCTTATTGACCTTTAAGAGACTTTCCGCTGAGATCATTATCATTAGACTGTAGACAGGAAGAAGGGGGAAATATTTTATTAAAATTCTTCTGAAATTCTGTCGAGAGACTTCTGTTGTGTTAGGTGCCGATGACTGAAAGCTACTGTGGTCTTGTGTAAGACCACAAAACAAAAAGAAAAAATGTTTTAAACATGTTAAAACAACAACCATAGACCAGAACCACCTCTACCATGCTTGGAATTTTACCCTGCAGGGCCATGTAGACTGTCAATATTTACTGTACACGTGTTTAGGTATGTAAAGCTATCTCTGAAGACAGCTGTCTTTCTCTTAAAGGAGAGCTAGCATGCTTAAATTATCGCAGTGTGATTATCATTAATATCAGCATAATTTAGACATCTGTGTTTGTAGTCTTTATGAATTAATTGTGATAAAAAAGATTAAGAGGCACAAACTAAAAAATGAGCATTAGCTATTGAACACTACTGAGCACACTTGTGATGTGTTCATTTGAAAACAGCTCATAAAGGCTCACAAGAGGGTGTTAATGTGTTCATCTGGCTCAGAGCAGCTTTTTCCTTCCTGCTGTTACTCCATGTGTGTGACAGCCAGAGTCCAGTGAACCGCTCCCTCCCTCCCTCTCTTTCTCACTTTCTCTCTCGCTCACTCCTTTTCTGCCCATAGGCTGGCAGTGTGGTGTTGTGCTCTTGTGCGGCCGCCGACAAACACCAATTATCCAACACACACGGCTCTTTGAACAGCTCCAAGTTGAGCAGCATAACAATGGTCTTCAAAGGAGGGGGGTGTTTTGTGTGTGTGTGTGAGGGGTGTGTGTGTGTGTGTGTGTGTAGGGGGTGGTGTTTGATGGCTGACAGGCAGACAGCATCTGGAGAACAACACGCACATACAAACACACAAACACAGAAACACACACACACAGTACACAGGTGGTCTACGCAGAAGGGCCCATGGCATCCAACTAAAAATACCCCCTGTGTGATGTGCGTCTGACTGCAAACTGCCTCCAAGGCAGCCGCCCTTTGATCCCCCCTCTCCACACTGCTGCCACTCAAACAAAACAAAAAAATTAGCACACAAATAAATAAATAAATACATAAAAAATGCCACACCGGAGCCACCTGACTTTCTGACTGCTGCTGCTTGAGTTTGAGTGCTCTTGAGTACATATGGCTCTCATGGTGCATGTCTCACCCAGTCCAGCTCCATTTGGGAGAAGGCCCACCATGCACAAGGGCCTCTTCTGTCACCAGAGCAACAAGTGATGCTTCCGCCTTCTTCTCAGTTGAAAAATGTTTGGACTGGGAGTGATAGACCAGCGACAATGAAAATACTTTAACTTGTGCCGAGTGTGTTATGCCTGGCAATTATACCACATACTGTAATTAAACTAAGTAATTTATTGTAGCACTTGAAAAAAGGACCGGGTTTGTTATGCTTGACCCGTACCTGTTTGGAAAAGTCTACAAAATATAAATGATTCCAATCTCTTAGATTAGATTATCTCTATGGCAATTCTAGGATTGAAAGAAAGTGAGTGCTTAGCCTCCAAGCATATATGAAGAAATGTTTTGATCCAACATCACTACTTCTTTGCAAGTTCATCACATATGTACAGTAAATAGTCTACATTAAAGAGGTCATAGAATGGAGAACCATTTGTAAATTTGCTTGTGGCTTTATTTATAGAGAATACATTGTACACGAAAGCAGTTATGACCCTGAAACATGGTTGTGCCCTCCTTTATGTGTACATTTTGAAAAATGCAACCTTGGAGAAATTGGAATTGTAATGTTCCATGTAACAAATCAGCTATAGCACACTTGAATTATGGTCAAATGAAGACAATGCTAATCAGTAGCAACTCACCCTAAATACATTGTTTTAATTAGTCTTATAAAGTAGTATTGATTTTTTTTCCCTTTTTCAATGCATTACATGAAATGTTCGGCCTATAGAACAAGGTTAATACTCTATTCATCCATGTTCATGTCCTCTTTAATTTTATTCTGTTCTAATTGAGCACTCCATGTTCAATAAGGACATGTGAAGGGGGCGCAACCATGTTTCATGTCCATGGCAACCTATCCTACTGCAGCATAGCAGAGCCAAGGTAAAAGGATCCTCCATTGTATGAGCCCTTTCATTTATAACCCATGTTATAGCATTCATCAGTACTAGTTCACTGAACCATTCTCTTCTTTCCCTGCAGGTTGATACTTCAAAATCCTGCGAGACAGGAAAAATATCCAGCTTTTATTTAGCAAATTATTTTGTAACATTTTCTTAACATCTCACACATTGCTTTTCCTAAAAAAGTCACTGTTATTGCTCAGTGCTTTAAGATAATCTGTAGAACAGCTTACAGTAACTGCAAATTACACAAAATATGGTGCGCTTGAATTCTTTTATATACAGGGTGGTTGATACTGTGGGTTTTCGTAGGGGGAACAGTCACGGAACATCCAATCTGACAGTTCCGTTTTCAAAAGGCACAGATGCATGCATGAGTTTGGGCCCACAGACAAAAGGTGAGGAACTTTCTCTGAGGCTGCTGGGAACCATCCCTTTTAGGTCTATCAAAAAAACATACAATTCATGCTGGGTATCAGATGGTACTGGTCCAGCTGAATCATTTGTCCATTTATGTAGAAAATAAACCGGGGAGAATAAACTCTCAGAATGAAAATTCGATCAGGCTGCTTGAGCACCCCCTTAAAAATAGCCTGAAATTGCCTCTGATCTCTCATAATAAATGGACCAAGTATGCCTGTCCACATATCCACAGTAATTTGTGCAATCTCAGTTCCACTGGTGGCTTACAGTGAACAGCTTCAGTTGATTAGCCCCCGTGGCTAGTCTTGGACACTCATATCCTGCAATGTGTGTGCAGTGTGTTCAATCTCCCTGACTGGTGTGGGCACGTGCACACACACACACACACACACACACACACACACATGCTCACACTGACTTCTCTTGCACTTGAAAAGATTACAGTTGTTGAGCCAGTGGCTATTGTGATGTTTTGACGAGCAACACGCACGTGGGAGCATGCAGCACCTGCAAAATGGAAGTGCAGGTACATGTGTAGGCACGAGCGCACACCCACTCACCCACTGCTCGTTAATGCACACTTAGATAAGCACACACATACATCCTGGACACACATGCTCATGTGGATGGTTTATACACACACACACACTTCTGTGCACAAACACATGCTTTCAGAGTTACCATGCATAAATGAAACATGGTTGTGTGCACACCAACACATGTATACTAACAAATCCTCTCTTCCATTAACATGGACAAAGGGCACGTCTACTCACACACACACAAACACAAAGGGGCGCAAACACAATTAGTCTAAGACACCATTTACGGTAAGATAACATTGTGCCAGAGAATTGCTGCAAACATCCATCAAGTGACTCTAGGTAACAGAAGGACACTTAGCAGCGAAGCTCCCAGCTGGCTCTCTCCTTCTACCTCAGTTTTTCTTTCAAGCACACACACACACACACACACACACACACACACACACTCTCTCTCTCTCTCTCTCTCATACCCTTACTGATTCCTTCCCTTTCTTGATCTTCAATCTCTTTCTCCTCTCTTTTACCTTTCACACACACAGACACACACACACACACACACATAGACACAATCCCAGACTTTTGACACACACAGACACACATACACACACACACACAAACACACACACACACACACACACACAATCCCAGACTTTTGACACCCTCTCTCCCTGAGGATGAGGTAAGGTTGGATAACTGCTCTCTCACGGCACTTATCTGGCCTGAGATCTCAGGTCAAGCTTCCATGGCCATTGGCAACAAGTACAGTATATATGGTACACATATAATAACACAAAAGGAGGTGAGAGCGAGAGAGAGAGAGAGAGAGAGAGAGAGAGAGTGGTAGAGGGGGGGAGATAGACATTGATGGGGGATTATTAGCAAATTCAAATCAAGAAATTGTGAAGCACAGTGTGTGTGTGTCTGTGTGTGTGTGTGTGGGTGCGCGTGTATGTGTGTGTGTGTGTGAGACAGAGAGAGAGGGGGTAGCAACAAAACTTCAGGGCTTGAGAAGAAGGGATAGAGAAGGAAAACTGATGAAAAGAAAGAAGTCAGCCATGAGAAACATGAGGGACTGAGGGACCCTGGGCAGCATCACTTCTGTTATGTTGGGACTTGCTTAAAACAGTACATGGTATCATTCTTTAGGGTCTTTAGAACCCATATCTTTTCTGGGTTCTGTTAGGGTTCTATTGGGTTTGCATGGCTTTGCAGTTCCCTGCACTGATAAAGTGAGATTGTGATTAGAACACAGAGACCGACACCTCAAGCCCAGACCACAAAATGACTCACATGGCTAACCGCTAACTAAGTTGTATAGGGACCAACAACCCACAGAGATTGTAGATACTGTGGCTCACAGTCACATGCATACATACAATGCCGTATTCCATAATAGGATATTTATACAGAATGATGACTTCACAAAAAAACCTTGCCTCAGATATTCTGACAGCATGATAAATGAGAGTGTGTTTTGTTTGTGCTTTTTATGGGCCCACTCATCACTTCTTTTCCCGAGGTATGAAAAACATATATTTGAAAGATATTCTGACAGTAATAAATGAGAGTGGTTTTGTTTAGACTTTTCAGTTGTTTTTTCAAATGCTAACAGGGATGCTTGTGTTGTTTCAGAGGTACCTCAGAGGTCTGCCAAAGAAATATGGTTTAAACATCCACAGTCAGGCATATTCTTCTGATGTACAATTCTGTACCATTTTTCAGCTTATCTGTTGTCGTCTGAAGTGACTTGTTGTTATTTTGTCTCTGTCCAAAGCAATTTTCTCTGTAGCATTTTCCCTAGGGGAACTATAAACTTGTCATGGCAGAGAAAGAAAAGGAGAGAGAGAGAGGGAGGGGGGGGAGAGAGAGATCTTGCAAACTAGAGAAAAAATAAGGAAACCAGGAAACGTGTTTGGATACATTATAGGCAGCAGCAGCCCACAAAACGATTGTCAGAACCTGTGAGATGGAGAACCAGAGATGAAGAACCAGGGAGATGGAAAGAAAAGCGCTCATTCTTACACTCACTCCAGCATCTTCTCCCATCCCTTCATCCCCTCACTCACACCAACCTACATTCTCTCAGTGAGTGATCCTGCAGCCCTCTCGCTCCTCTTTTATCCCTGGTGTCTATGCAGGGTACATGTGAGCAGGTGGACAGCGGTGCTCTAGCAGTTGTGAATAGGCATAGTAACGAGAAATATAGCACTGAATGTCTGTGTGTGAGAGCGACTGTGTGTGTGTGTGTGTGTGTGTGTGCTAGAGAGGGTGTGATATTGTGTGTGTGTGTGTGTGTGTGTGTGTCCGACTGTGTGTGTGTGCGAGAGAGGGTGTGATATCGTGTGTGTGTGTGTGTGTGAGATAGAGAGAGAGGATGTGAGCAAATGTATGTGTGTGTTTGTGTGTGTGCGATTCCACTAAGTGTTAGGGACTGTGCGTGTGTGAAGGGGGGCGTCCGGGTGATTGGCAGTGTGTTCTCTGGCATCTGATAGGATGAAGGAGGTGCTTGAGAAGGAGGATGGGTGGGCAGGGGTGGTATCGGTGTGGGTCACTGGCTGGGGGGTGGGTGGGCATTAAGTGCAGGGGTGGCAGGGGTGTAGGTCACTGGCAGGGGGATGGGTGAAGCCCTGGGTTGGGCGGGGCAGGTGGAGGGGCGTACAGTATAGCGGAGTGGCCGGACTCACTGTGTGTGTCCGGGCTGGCGTGCAGCTGCAGGTACTGCATGTCCTTACTGTGCAGCTGGGAGTTGAGCTTGTGCAGGGAGTTCTCACGCTGGCGCAGGGCCACCTCAAGGTTGTGGATCCGCTCCACGTGCTTCTCCACCAGAGACGTCTTGGAGAGAGAGAGAGAGAGAGAGAGAGAGAGAGAGAGAGAGGGACTAGGATCATTTCACTTGTAATGTTGAATGCATCATGACTGAAAAACATTTCATCATGCTTATCAGGCTATCCAAACTCCTGACAGGTTTTTAATTTTAGCAATGCCTTATCACACTCCCGGAAAAACAGATAGCACATGTTGCATCATGATGCTTATTAGCTAGACCAATCTGACAGACAAGAACAAATAAAGAGAAAGAGAGAGAGACACAGAGAGGGAGAGAGAGAGAGAGAGGGAGAGAGTCTGACAGAGAACTCATTGTTGGTATTAGAAGGTATTGAATACACTATAATGAATCATTTTCATTAACAACAAAAGTTATGAAGTGAAAAAATCATCAACAGATGAGTCAGTGTCTGACAGCTGTAGTACAGTAGGTCTCTTGTGAAGCCTCCACACGCTGTCCTACTGCCTCTCCAAATCTTTCGCTCAAAATCTTTCTGCTCATTAAAGCCTCTATGTGTAGGATTTATCTTCTATTTATCTTCGTCTTATATCAAAAATATATTTTTTATTTTAAAAAGATAATGTAAAACGATGGTAATTACCTCCATGAATAAATTGTAGTGTTCCGGTAAACTTGGTAATTTCCATTTATATATAGATATGGCTGGGGACCAAAGAAGAATATCCATTTTGCGCCGCCATTTTCAAAAGTACGGGTTCTTGTAGGAGAGAGCAGTATCGTATATTCAGCTCCGCCTTTCGCGTTTCCGCTCAGAGACTGAGTAGCAGAAACTGAGATAAGAGCGAGCAAGCGTTCGGCCTCCGTAGCAAGAAATTAGGATAGTGGGAAGGGGAGGGCTAATACATTTTATTCAAACGTATGCAGTATACCACTTCGCCGATAGATGGGGAATTCTGACACGATCCTACACATAGAGGCTTTAAATTGTTAGTTGTTGTGTGAACTTTTGCTAAACTTTTTGCATCCTATTGTACTGAAAAAAGATTCTCTAACTAAGTATAAGTAATCTAAGAAGAATGTAGTTTGCTTTGTTTTAGAAAAAAATAGACTGTAAACTGGCACTCCAAATTATAGTGAAAATATTTTCTAAATATACTGCATATTGTAAATATACATAAAACAAGCAAATTTGGCTGCAAGTGGCAGTTGTACAAATCTGTGTAACATATTGCCTGCCACGTTTTACTTGTACAAGCAAATGTACATTACGTACATTTAGATATGTTATATTTGGCCTTTTATTTGGTAAGCCATTCTGCAGTCCATAAGTAGTTGTCGATCTGAAGAAAAGGCTATGCCTGAAAGGAGCAATAATTTTGGCAAATTCTTGTGAACTACCTTGTCCAGAATAAAAAACACAATACAAAAATATATTCCATCACATTTCTTCATTGAAAATGTGCCATGTGTTGTAGCCTAAAGGTTTGGACATCAGACACAACACATTGGGAGTCTGAGAAGATCACATTTTAGTACCTCTGTGTCTACACACACAGACACTGAAACTAAGTTTGCAGGACACTCCTGTCCATAGCCCACAGATGTTTAAAATGAACTAAATAGCTTACACTAACTAAATATAGCACAAAAGCTCATTTTTTTATGCACCATTTAGTTAATGCATGTCTGTTTGCTATCAAATCTGCTGGTTCTTTTCCCTACAGAAAGCACTCAACAACAAAGCAATGGATTTATTCACACAGGATTGTTTCACTAAAAATACCTGGATAGATATTCGTTTTTTGCAGTGTATAAAAAATGACATATTTTGTGAAATTAACAGAAGTTTCTTATAAACTGTCACAAATAACCTGTAAAACTTTAAATTAGCATAATTTTTGATAAGAGTACCACAGCAGCAGATCCAAAAGTTTCTCACACAACATGCCTATAAACACGTTTTATAGTTGTAATGAAATAAAAACAAAAGACTTCCCAGCCTTAAAAAACTATAGCCCCCTTCAGACATTCTAATGACTTGGACATTTGCATTTACACATACATGGATACGGCATGGCACAGATTCAGACATGAACCTAAAACTCGGGTTCAGCTCAGGTGACACCCGTTCACTCCTCACCTGAGTGGTTAATGCAAGGGTTAGGCAAGAGCTGGACTTGCAGGGGGTGCAAATTATGCAGGATAAATGCAACAATTCATGATGTTTTGTTTGCCATATGTGGGGGCAGGTTTTGTGTTCACACATGCAGATTTGTGTTCTAATGCTGAAAAGGGGCTTAAGATAACACTTCTTTAAAGGATTAGGGCAAATAAAGATCGTCAGGAGGAAGCTTGGATCTCTCACCATCTTGTCCAGGTCTCTTTGGAGGTTGGTCTTCTCCATGTGAATCTTCTCGTACGCCTGGATCACGTCCTCCAGCTGCTCCTCTCGCTCTTTGCTCTTCTGGAGCTACAGAGACATGAGACGAGAGCTTGGCAACAGATGGACTGGTTCAACAGGCTTTAGGGCTGCAAATTGACCTTTACAGTATGTACCTCCACAGAAGCTACATATTAACGAGAAATAAAAGTTTTGCCATGACCCCTCCACATTAGCTTTTCATAGAATGCCTTTTTAACTAGGCAATCACACTCAACAGTTGAATAAGGTCACTGTGTGAAAATAACACTATATTCTTGATGTGAGGGACTTAATAGCGAAGAAATGGCCCGCGCCCTCATATAAAATATAGGGGAGATTAAAAGGCAACAACACCATCATTAGCGGACATCAGCTGCACGGTGTTTCAGATCCATAACAAAGTCTTTACTTAATGGAAAATATTTGTACATATTTCCTGTAGTAGGGGACCACTCTCCATGTCTCCCATATTTAACCCCCAACCTCCCGAGTCAAAGATCCTTGCACGACTTGCCGGCTAGACGGATAAAGTGTCAAACTCTCTTCTCCCAGTCTCAGGTGTTGTCTGGTTGGAGTGCAATCAGAGCGAAGCTGCCTCACCCCCAGTTCACTCCATGTACGTGGCTCACACGTTGTGGTTTGCTCTCTCCCACCTTCCATGCTTTTATACATCAGTGCTCATCGTGCCAAGTGAGAAGAACTCTGTGGCTGAGCCATTTTTAGAACACACTGGAAAAAAAAGGAAGGAAGCACCGCCAACTTGGTCAGGTGTTTCCACCTCAGCCGTCGACGGAGGGTTTAATTAAACATTTCATGAATGTTTCAAACACGCTGGGTATGATTGAAGCCTAAGACCAAAGTGTCTCCCAACCCCCACCCAACACCCCACGCACACACACACACGACACACAACGTCCTCCTAACCAGTCCTCCTCCTTAATGCACACTTCAGTGCGTTTTAATTCAGACGCATCTGTTGCAATTATCCCAGCTTGCGCCTCTACACCACCACGCCACCCCTTATTCTCCGGCTCCATCACCACCCCCACACACCGCCTGGGATAAATGGGATTTTGTGGTCGGCTCCGGTCAGGAGTGTGGGGCAGCAGACTAATGGATTACCTGTGGGCATACGGTGCTTGGGAACAAAGAGTGGTGCGTGTGTGTGCATGTGTATGTGTGTGTGTGAAAAGAAAAAATAAGTGAGAAACAAGACCGACAGGAGTGGCAGGGAAAGAGAAAGAATTACAGACAGACAGACAGACAGAGAGAGAGAGAGAGAGAGAGAGAGAGAGAGAGAGAGAAAGAAAGAGAGAAAGAAAGAGTTTATCTCTCACATCAGCCTATGGGTGTAAAGAGGATTGAGTGAAAGAGGGGGAGAAAAGGGGGAGGTGGGAAGAGAAATGAAAGAGTGACAGACAAACAAACAAACAGAGAAAGAGAGGAAGAGAGGGGGGGATATGAGGATATGAGAGAGAACCACATACACGACAGATGACAAAGTACCGAGCGATCCAGGACCAGGCATAGGCAGGCTCGAGCTCAGGGTGGCTATGGTAACGGAGCGAGATCATCAGTAATTAATGAGATTTTTTTTCCTCTTCTGCCTCCCTCCACACACGCTCACATCACCGTGACGAGGTGCGGTGGTGTACTGGGGAAGCTTGTTACTACCGTAGCACAACCTAGCCCGTCCCCGGTGCCAGCCAATAAAGCCAGGCAGTGAAGCCGCTGATGTCTTTTGGGAGTGGGGGAAGAGGGGGTTAGGGTTTATGTACTTGGCTGAGAGCTCCATCTAAAAGCGCATATGACTGTTCTTTAAGGTTTTATCAGATTAGGCTGCTTTTCTCGGTTTCTTTCCCCTCTGGTCCACTCTCCAGCCTTGCAATTCAGTCAGCTGTGCATTCTGCCTTATGGGTGACCGTATGGTAGATGTGTGCATGTGTAGTATGCTATACTGATTGACTGTGTAAGTTCTTATACCATGGCAAGCCTTTTGTATTCTATTCACATAACAGGTATAATTGTCTGTGTGTGTGTGTATGTGTGCGCGTTGTGTGCGTGGGTGGTGGGGTATGTGTTCTTCAGGTGGAAAAGAATACTGTGATGCTAGCTTGTGGGCATAGCTTTATGTCATGGTATTTGCATCTGCACTATGTGGTGCATGTACTGCAATATCATTGTGTGTGTGTGTGTGTGTGTGTGTGTGTGTGTGTGTGTGTGTGTGTGTATTTACCTCATGTGTGAGCATGTTGACTCTCTGCTGCAGGTTGCCGTTCTCTGACTGCAGCAGGGCAGTCTCTTTGGGCTCGAAGGAGCAGTAGGAGTTACGGTCCTCCCCAAACTCACTGATCATAGGGAACTACAGACACAAAACATCAACATTAAAACAGGCTCGCCTTCATCTCTCTCTCTCTCTCTCTCTCTCTCTCTCTTTCTCTCTCTCTCTTTCTCTGTCTCTTTCTTTTTCTCATTCAAACACACACAAACACTGTGCATGTAACGTATATGCATGCTAAAATTTAGACATAGAACGGACATATTCTTTTTACCTTTTTATCTAATAATTATCAAACTTTTAAAAATGTAATTTTAACCTGAAACTCCTATTCCCTAATCCTCTTTTACTCAGCATATTGTAAACAAAACCAGTGGGATACAGCACCAATATCATTCCCAAATATTACTGTTTGTTTTAACAGAGGCCCTACAAGCTTAGCAGATGTTTGAACCGACAGGAAGAAACTGTGGTGGAGAAGAGTATATTTGCAGGCCCATTTTAATGGGAACATATGCCTTCGACCTGTTTCCCAAAACAAAAGGGTGCTTCAATATTTATGCCCGCAGAAACCTTTTGGGGATCAGAGTGTGTTACATTCTCAGCCATACAGCGTGTGGAGCCTATGACTAAACAATGCTTTTCCATTTGGGAAATCTCCTTCACTCCCCTCCCCAAATCACTGCTCCAGCCATTTTTAGAAGCACACATTTACAGTATAGACATCCAGACAGTGTCTCCCGTGCAATGAGAGAGAGCTAAGCCCAGACAGACAGTTCTCCTGCAACAAGAGAAGCTATTGTCTTCCGCCCCTTTCTTGTTCCTCTGCTTCCACTAGTTCTCCTTCCCTCACGGTGCTGCTAATTACACACACAAATCTTAGTCAGCACACTGCCAGCTCACAGTTCTACTTTAGGTTCCCGAGATGTGCCATTAAGTTAGTGCTTCGTTTATGGCAGGAAAGTGTTAGAGTTAAAGTTTTTTTTTTAAATAATAAATAAAAACTGTTTTTACTGCACCCTGTTTTTACAGCAAGTAAGGTAACATTATAATTGCGAAAATTCAAGGGTGTTTAGTTTGGTACTGTGTCATGTGATGGTGTCTGTGTGCTTTTGCTGCCTCGAAACATTCTCTCTTCTTTTCCTCTCCTCTCCTCTCCCTCCCTCCCTCCCTTTTTGACCTGTGTACTCAGTGCTAGCTGCTCAGCTGTGTAAAGAAGAACCCCCAGAGGCTAACAGCTGCTCCTGCCTCCCTAGCCAACAGATGTTCAGCTAATGGGGGGTGAAAGGCATGTGTGTGTGTGTGTGTGTGTGTGTGTGTGTGTGTGTATGTGTGTGTGTTTCCAGGGTGGTGGTGGTGGTGGACAGGAGTGGTTAGCGAGCATAATGTGCCTCAGCCTCAGGGGAGGACGAGGAAAAAATTGGATGGCGAAAAGCGGCCCAAGTGGTGCCCGACGCGGCTTCCGATGACGTACATTGCTTACCTCACCTGCCAGGCTAACCTGCAGATTTGCACCCTCAGGGAGGATTCAGAACAGCCCTTTGTGACCTTCACTGCCAGTGAGGCCCGTCTGTTTTTATTCCCAAAAGAGATTATGCCTCACTGACTGCATGGCTACAGAGACTGTTACGGATTTAACCCTGCATGGCTGGTAACCAAGAGGTGTGCTAGCCGTAATGGGTGAATCACTTTGGGGAGGTTGGGATGGCGAATTGGTTATTATTTCACCGTTCACCGAACTGTAGAAATGTCAGGAGGGAACCTCTCTACTGATGTATGACAGAAGAGGCGAGACGGGTCTACAAGTATGGTAGCTCACGAAGGACAAATCAACTGTGAAATCGGATTCAGAATGCAGAATCTCACAGTCGTCTTGTTCTGGTCTTGCCAGGAACAGCTGCACTCATTCCAATAGAACTCAGGAACTATGGAAATTGCAGTGTAGCTAGGGAACTACTGCGAATTGTAATCTAACTGGAAAACTATAAGAAATATTTGGTTTTGCCTCTTGTGGTGAACACAGAATTTCTATCTCTAATATGTAAATTTCACGCAATCAAGTTTAACCTCAAGGCATTGGAAGACAGGTTGTTACTGGCTGTGACTAACAAGATTGTACTTGGCATTTATTAACATTTTTATTGGTGCATTATGCCAAACACTTGGAACACTTGAAAAAAATAACCCTGATCGTCATATTCTGTTTGATTAGACTAACGAGTGAGCTGACATTTAAAAAACAAGAATGCTGTTTGATCGGTGCCCAATGTGGCTCCCAATCACCTGAATTGTTTAAACTTGGTGCACACGCCACCCCTTCTTAATTAACAACAACTCTTCCTGTTTCCTCCCAGGACTCCAAACAAACACAACAAACAAACAAACAAGAAATTCTCTGGCTGCCATCCATTATCGCTCCCTCTAACACTCCCTCGCCCCCCCTGTGTAATTTCCTGTGCCAGACATTGTGCCAAAATAATCCGCCCTGGTTGCCCGCCGCCGCCGCCACCTCCACACGCACCTTTATCTCGTAAATCTTTAGCTTGCGCTTGATGCTGCTGTTTTCCCGCTCCAGGCCGGCCAGGCGACTCTTGATCTCCTGGTAGGCCGTGATGAGGGCGAAGTGGGAGGCTGAGTACATGTCCTCGGGGGAGGGCGAGCCCCTCCAGCCCACCCCGCCACAGCCGCCGTCCTCCTTCAGGCCCCCGCCCTCGCCTCCGCCCAGCAGGCCCAGCTCCCCACCAAACAGAGACTCCATCTCACAGAGCCTCAACCTGCAGACGGTGGAGGGGGGGGGGGGGGGGGGGGAGGGAGACGGAAGGAGAGAGATAGAAAGAGAGAAAGAGATAAAGAGAGGGAGGTTAGGAACACAGAGATTGATGAGGAGAACTCAGGACAGACTGATAAGGAAGAAGGAGAGGCTGATAATGAAAGAGTTGGCTAGGAGTGAGAGAGCGAGAGAGAGAGAGAGACAATTGTTTTATATGGCAGCGAAGTATGGGGTCCCTTAATGCAACAAGGTTTAGCAAAATGGGAAAAAAATCCAGCTGAAACCTTACACCTTGAATTCTGCAGGAAGATTCTCAACATACAAAAGCAAACCCCCAACAATGCATGCAGGGCAGAACTAGGCCAATATCCCCTTATATTAAAAATTGAGAAAAGAGCTGCTAAATTTTGGAAACATTTGGAAACAAGCAACCCCTCTTCCTACCATTTTAAAGCCCTGAAGTGCCAAGAACTCAACAGAGAAAAGAGTCCCCTACTGAAATTAGTCCACAGGCTACAGCAAGAAAGTAACAGCCAACCTCAGTCCAATATTTCTGTCCCAACAATAAATAAAACAAACATTAAGAATACACAGAGAGAAGCATATATAAAACACTGGAAAAACAAAACTCAAGAACAAAGCAAATTGCAGTGTTATCTAACTATCAACAGAGAATATGAATTGGCAAACTATTTAACACTAATAAAAGATTCTAAATTCAGGAAAATACTAACAAAATATAGACTTAGTAACCACTGGCAATAGAGACAGGAAGACACAGGCAAAGCTGGAAGCCAAAAGACAACAGACTATGTGAGTACTGTAATAAAAATGAGATAGAGTCTGAGCTACACTTCCTCACCAGCTGCCCAAATTACAGTGAAATACGGTCAAAATTCTTCCCTAAATTCCAAGTGATAATCCCAGAATTCTCAAATATTGAAGATTCCAAGAAACTTAGATATTTATTAGGAGAGGAAGACAATTGTGCAATATTAGCTGCACATTACGTATACACCTGCGACAAAAAGAGAAATGACCAGTCAGTGACACACCTATGACACACACACACACACACACACACACACTCACAGACACACATATTCCTAAATGTGCCATGTAAAAGCTATGCATGTATTCTGCAATGTACATACATACAAAATATGTGTTTATCTTATTTTACTTATTATCAATATTGTATTTATTTTGTTGTTGTTTTTCATTTCATGTGTGCCTTATATTTCTTGTAAAGCTTTGGCAATACAACATGCAGATTTGTCATGCCAAAAAAGCATATTTGAATTTGAATTTGAATTTGAGAGAGAGAGAGAGAGAGGGAGAGAGAGGGAGAGAGAGAGGGCGATCAGGGATAACAGTCAGGAATAGAGAATATCATGGAGAAGGAGTTGGCAGGCTGAAAGAGAGAGGGAGGGAGTGTGAGTAAGGAAAAAGAGTAAGAAAGAGAAAAGAGGGCAAAGGGAGCGAAAGAGTTTATTATGTATGTTCAGCAACTTTTTTCCCTCCCCCCCTCTCTCTCTTTCTCTCTCTCTCTCTCTCACCCCAACCCTGCTACTGCTCTACCATGGTTAATTGTTTTGATGCTTGTCCAATCTGCCTGTCAGTGTCCAGTCCCTGGCGTTATCCACTGTGACTGTTGACTGTTGACTGTTATAAAGTGGCTCATGCTCAAGTTCTCAAGTCTCTCTGGATTTCTTTCCCCTCCTCCACCCTCCTGTCCCGAGACATCATGGAGACTTAGTTGATTGCTTGATCCTAACAGGCCTTTAGTTTGAGTTTAAAGTATGAGTTATTTATACAGTATATATACGCATAAACTTACACTAAAGGCCTGTTATATACTGTATATTTGCAGGAAGTCTCAGGCCATTTACAATAAAGGTGCTGTAGTCAACTGTAGAATATTCAGTGAGACATAGCCCAAAGTATCGATATGAACCAGTATCAAAAACTGTTATTGGTATCCGTGAATTGGTAAATGGTACCCATCCCTAGAAAGAGCTGAGCCTGACAATTACTAAAGAGTATCTAAAGAGAAGGAGTTAGAAGTGAGGGAGAAAATAGTGTTGACATCTCTCTTTCTGCCCACTGCTTTTGTTCTGCCTGCAATTCTATCAATTTCAGCTGAGTGCTCAAATGCAGGATCCAAATAATGTGTATGATTGTGCTTTCATTTTGTAAAATGACCAGTCTTTTAGCAGTTCTCTCTCCCTCTCTCTTTCTCTCTCTCTCTCTCGCTCCCTCCTGAGTCATGCCCTCTGTGCCCCCTCTGATGCCAGCCAGTTGGCCGAGTTGTCTCTGGCTGATGACTCAGGCCAGCTGACACCACCGGCCCACATTCACCACACCGCCTGCTGTCGTCTCCCAGCCCAACAAATCATCCACAGATGTCACAACAGCGCTCAGACAAAAGCGGCCGATCCATTGATCTCGTCGTAAGCAGGCGTAATCCTAGAGGGATGCTTCAGTCCAAACAAAAGGCAACTGCCTCTTCCAGGCGGCTGCATATTAGATACAGTGCTTTCTCTTTCCGAGTGGAAAATTGCGCAAGTGTCTTTTTCGCATTGGAACATTGGACAGTCAAACTAAAAATGTTTGTTCTTTCAAAAACTATTCAAGCTCCAGTAGTCTTGTCATTATTTAGCTACTTATAACAAAGATAAGAACAAGAAACTAAATGTAAATGTCAGGTTGGTAATATCAGCTAAAATGTTTATAATAATAACAACAATAACAACGACAACAATAATAATAATATACAGCAAGTGTATATCCTTGTAAGTGGAAGAAGACAAGAAATATTCGGTGTGATGAAAATGGATTTTAACAAATTAATCTAAAAGACCAGCTGCCTACCAAAAGCAAATGTGATGCCAAAAATTTGCCAAATTGTTGCAGTGTTATTTTCATGTATAGTGAAATCGTGATTAATTTGTGTAAATATTCAAGCCCTGAGTCACTTAGTGCTTTAACCCTCACTGACTTGCAATTGGAGTGTGACAGCATGTCACGGTCCTACAAGTGCTCAGCATAATTCACACTTACTGACGGCTGAATCTGACGGCTGAATCAGGACCTATGGAGCTCCATCTTGCTCTTGGCCTTTAAATCTCTCAAAGATCTCTGTCAGCTCTTGTCTGGTGAGATCTGGCTCTAATGTGGTGCAGCTCTGGTTCTAATGTGCTGCAGGAGTGTGTGTCTGCGAGGGTGGATGTTTGGAACTGCTAACTGTGCTGTATGCTAGTAGAAGAGACAGAGACGGTTGATGCAAAGATCCACTCCTCTCTGGTTGATGTTCTAAATAGTCTTTGGAAGAGGCATCTGTATTATGGCAATCATTTCTAGAATTATAAACACAATGACCAAAACTCAGAAGAGCACAACCTGTTGTAGTTGGGTCCAGTTGGGTCCTACAAATTCAAATATTATTGTCCAAATGACTTCAGAGTGAGAAGGCTCCTAGATCCTAGAAGGCTTCAAGTAACAGTAATATTGCCTAATACAATAGTTTGGATTGTACATAGCGCACACCTTGAGTTGTAAGAGATGCTGACGTGTAGACTGCATGAGGCTCCCCCTCTTCCTAAAAACGTAAATTAAGATGCCTTATCCAGTCCTGAATATTTATAACAATTCTGCACCTTTCTCCTAAAAGCATGCATAAACCAGTGCCTAAATGTGCCCATGCAGACTTTACAAAGCTGTCAGTGGGTGAACTAACCAAAGCAGTTCTCTGCAACTGTTTACTACAAAGAGGCTTCTGGAAGCAACCAGATCAGCACACTATTAGGTCCAATCTGACAAGGCCAAGATGCATTCTCATTTCTATGGGATACGTGCTGCTGTGCACCCAAACACATCAGCACTTGCTAAAAGCTCACTTGCTCAAATCAGAGCTCTGCCATGGCAAGCATGTCAGTGCGACAGTGAGAGCCAGGGCGATGCCTTTAAAGATGCGTTGGATGCTGTGCGAGGTACGTATACCCGCCATCAGGTTCTCCATCTGATGGGGAGCGGAGGTGTGAGGAGATCTCGCTGCAGCTAAATGAGTCAGCCATCCTTCGCCCAACGCTATTTTCAACCTCTTATAAAGGATGTCAGTGTTTGTGTTTGTCTGTGTGTGAGGGTGTGTATTTGTTTGTGTATATGTGTGTGTGTGTG
>JAGFZM010001651.1:880129-927629 GCA_017657215.1 Limnothrissa miodon
GTGTGTGTGTGTGTGTGTGTGTGTGTGTGTGTGTGTACGCTAGGGTAAAATGAAACAAAAAACATAGGAAATTGAACAGAGGAAAAAAACACTGAATGTCCTCGCAGGGTTTTCTTGCCACGTGTTAACACATCTGAGTAACAAAAACGGCAGCCATCCCTCTAACTTTATAACTCTCTCTCTCGCTCTCTGTCTCTCGCTCTCGCTGTCTCTTTCTCTCTCGTGTACCCCCTCAATTTTCCTCTCTCTCTCTCGCTCAATGCTTCTTTTTCTTTCCACTTTTTTGAAGTGGCCTTTTGCAATGGGCCAAGCTGCTCATAAATATTCAGTCAGGATGGCTACGGAGTTCTGCATCAGTCACAGCTCCTGTCTCTCACGACAGTCGCACGACAGTCAGTAAGTGCATTGCATAACCCAGCGGCCCCATCAATGTTGCAAGGGTGTTACAGGCGGCAGAAAAACTATACAACTACAAAAAAATCAATCCACATTGCAAGTGACATGCAAAAGAACAGAGGATTTTCCCAGTTAGTCTAACACTGCCATTCTTTGTTGTGAATTATAGTTCTACTGGCTCTCTCTGTCATTTGCTAGCTGGCAGGGGATACCATGCTGGCTGTATGTGTGTGAGTGCAGTGTGTGTGTGTGTGTGTGTGTGTGTGTGTGTGCACTGATACTGCATTTACACTGCATTATATAGTCATCAGAAGTGCTTATGCAAATGGCTGCATTTTTTGTGGGATTTCCTCTTGGGGGAGAGGCTGCCAGGTTCCCATGGGTACTAGTACTGATGCAGAGTGTGAGTTAATACAGACGCCCCTAATAGAATTTCTGCTTAAGTATGTGTGGCAAGTGTCACTGCTTTCAACTAGTCATTCCGACATGCCACTCAGACTTTATTTGTTTATGAACATGAGTGAGTGTTTTATTGTGTGTGTGTATGTGTGTGTGTGTGTGTGTGTGTGTGTGTGTGTGTGTGCGCGCGCCTTATCTTATTTTCCAGGGTTTATGCTGGCAACCAAATGTATAATACATACACATTGAGTGTACTACCGCCAAACCGTCTCCAATGTACACAACATAAATTATGACTCGGAACAAACTGAGTTCAATGTTAAAATAAATAAACAAACACAGAGCAAAGTGCAAAAGTAGTGCATTTACATGAGCTACAGCTTTCTGTTCTTTACAATATATCTGACACATCTGACATTACATTTCATAAAGCTGCCATCTAAAAACCTCCAATTTGTAAATCCCAAGCTATTGGAGGGTGGAAACAAATGCAACATTTCCTCCGGACTGGAAAATCTTGTCCTCTGCACTACAATGAAGAATGAGCCTATTATATTATACATTACTCTACCGCCCAACTTACTTATTTTTGTATTAATATTACTCAACATCTACTCATTAATTCATGTCCTCTCCTCAAGTCAGTCCAGTGAAAATGGGACTTTTGGATTAATGCATCAGAGCCTTTTCAAAAAGTGAGTCAGCCACACACCACACACACTCGGCAGCACATTATGTAGCGTCTTAGATGGCTGACAAATAGACAGGAAGTATCCACATCTGCGCAATCTCGTGGCTGAATAAAGTTGCCAGTCCTCTGCACCAAAGAAACACCAACACTGCATGTTCCTTCTGCGTTGTTGCCGTGCAACGTGATTTCAATGGGCTTATGTAATTCGTCTTTATTGCCGGAGTTTTCACAAAAAGCAGCTTCACAGCCAACGGTAGCCTTGACTCCGAGTGATCTTTCTCCTCCGCAGAGAGTAGCGCACTTCTGAGCCTGTCACATCCTACACGCATTCAGCCCATCGCTCCCAAGCTGTCTATAACATGATCAGAAACTAGGCCTGATGTGAACAGCTGGAGGAATGATCTAGGAGGCTATCAGTGCCAGTAGCTCTCAGACAACAGGTTAACAACTTCATTGGTTGCAGTCAACTGTGTATTATAAACCAAGGGGTATTTTTCAAAAATATAAACCAAAATCATAAACCATAATTGTCAATCAACTAATTCTTTAGCATCTGGTTAGTTGCCAGCCAATCAACTACGCTGCTTGCTTACAATACCAAGTTGCTAGTGGATTAGCAACTATGAAGACATGGATGCCTGATCATTCCCTGTCCACCCTCCTCAAGCCTTAGCCCTTGTGAGAGGGCACCAGTTGGTGGGGTGTGCTGAGCTAGCACTCTAACCCTGGATGAGGCTAATTTGTCAGGACAGCATGGACTAGTGGTCGCTTGGTGGCTCCACATAATGCTTAATTTCGCCTGCCTCCTCAGAAATAATTCAGTTCATTACGGCTCCTCGCTTTCTGGGCGAAGATCCTTTCCTGCCAGTTTTATGCGAATGTGATTGAACCTGAGCAGTAATACCTTCATCAGCACACACACACACACACACACACTTACGCACAGTTGCACCTAGGGGTGGGCAATATAGACGATATATACCGTATGCAATATGAATTTTGCCAATGATAGAGATTTTGGGTCATATCGCCATACCGTGATAGGCTCATTGCGTTTCCACAACCATGTGAAAAAATGTTGACCTGTAGCTTCACCTTATTGATAGTACCTTTTCATTCTTACAACGAAAATGTAAGAGCCTATAAATTGAACAGCTACTGCCTGATGCAGCTTACCAGTTTACTTCTGTGTGAATTTGAGAGTCCAATATAACCTCCAAACGATGAGTAAACAACTGTTGAACATATTGACTTTATGCTATGGTAACCATTAAGAAACTGTTATGCTGTAAGTTACATACCAAAGTATACCGTGATATATATCATCTACCGTGTATGGTTCAAAATATATCGCAATATAAATTTTAGACTATATTGCCCACCCCTAGATGCACCTGTCAATACAAGCAGAAAAATAGAGACCAACTATATTCAGGGACTGTATGCAGATATAACACACACACACACACACACACACACAAACACACACACACTACTACTGTTCAGCCTGGGGGCAGGAGTCGTGATTCACTTCTCAGCATCAGACTCTGAAATTAGCTCCTAAAGACAGCTCCTCATGGGCAGCGCAGCAAATGAAGTGCACAATGATCAAGTTGCGGGGCCAAATGAGGAGGTGTGAAGCAGAAGAGTGGCACACACACACACAGACATCGATGAGGTCAGGGAAGAGGCCCTTGGGTGATAGTGAACTCAACTTGCCATAGTCCCATTTTTACTCCATACTGTAGTGCTTTCCTGTTGCTCTCACTCTGCCACAGGATTTTGATTCATAACCAAGCTCAACAAAGCTCTGAAGCAGTTTGCAACTACAACACTGCCATTGCCAGTATACATAAAGAAACGTTCCTTTCCCCTTAACATCATCATTAGGTTATGTTACTTGTATAAATTATGTTATGTTATATTCTCAATGTTAGACTATGAAATTCCAAGTCACTAACTCAGCTTCAAGGCTGATACACCCATCAATCAGTCTTAGCCCAAGTCTACCACCATTATCTTGACATCACACCCTGCACATCCTGCACATACTTATTGACCCATGAGCAGCTGCAATCATTTAGACCTCAGGATCTTTCTACTTTTGTTTTTCTCTTATTATCATTTCATTAACCACATTTCCCATTTACAAGCAAGAAAAAACTATTCAATTGTGGTTTTGTTAATATTAGGAACAATGGTAGTTGGTAATTTTTCACTCTTATTGATTCAGCTCTTCAAACACAACAGTGCATTTCAGGACCACGGCGCTGTCCGTTATGTCCCAACTGGCCTCGTGTTCCTCATATTATTGATTCGATGACAAAAACATTCAGATTCAAAACAGTTAGGTCAGGAACAAGCAGGAAGATAAACTGCGTCTTTAATGCTCCATTTGTATTTTCCGTCCGTCTCTAAATATTTCTCTAAAACAGGCTACTGATTCTGTTGTTATTATCTTTTCAGCTACAAATGTGTCACGCCCGTCTAATTCTGTTTTGGTTTAACCACTGCTTTTGTGATTTGACATGTAATCGAGTCGTTGCTTTCTGGCGTATGGTACAGATCAATGAGCATGATTTATGATTGCAGATCAGCTGTCACAAAGGTAAACGGTGTCAAGCCAAATGCTTTTGCCCGATCCATCATACTCAATCTGGCACGCATTCCTTGATACACCGAAAGCCCTGACATGAGTCAAGAGGGAGAATCGACCACAGGAGCAGGCAATATTTCAAAGGGCTTTCTCTATAGTGTAAATTCACAGCGCACATTCCGTGACCTTATCTGAAATTACAACATTGTTTAAACGTATGCCAAGTGAGAATAAAAAAACACTGACCGACTAATTTCACTCTTAATACACGACTATTGCTTTAGGCAAAACACTACTTTACAAACTTACAAACAAATAGATATCTTTCAGTGATTGATCTTCCCAACTGAGGTTTTTAATTTAACCCCCTTGATGAAGTTCTGCGATTTTCTCGACTGCCAAACTCCATACAGATGGGGTGCTGATGCTGGTAACCAAGCGTCGCCTTTAAGGAGAAATACGTTTTTGTTAAACTACAGCGTAAATTTATTATATCATCGACTCATGTCAATAATCGTTCAAAGACAAGCACGAGTGATGCAAATCCGTGTATGACAACAAAACTGACATACCATTTTGCCCTATTGTTTTCCCAACGCGCGGTCCTTTGATGAGGCATCATCTTGGAACATGGCTGTAGCTATACACGCCGCGCTGTCTGCCTCTGCACGTTTGATATACTCTGAAAAGACTCCATGGCGCTATGTTCGCCTCCGTACCCGCAAGAATACCCAAGCGATAAACATGTCGATACTCACGTTTTCTCATTGATCAGTGCGTGAATGCCATAGCTCGGGTTGGGCACTCGGAAAGTGCTGGTCTGTTCAGTGTCGAATACCAGCTGATCTTGACTACTGCTCCCAGTGCGCTATCGTTTGAGCTGTTCTTCTCAGCAGCGCTCGTCGGGTGATCACACAGTTCTGCGTTGGAATGGTGAAAATTCTCGTCGCACTGATTGTAACGTCACCGCTTGGAGTTATAAAAAGGCTATATAACTTTTTTTCTGTCAAGAAAGCACCCTAAACAAATACACAAAACTACAGTAGGCCTACCTGTATTTGCAATATTTGGTTTATATAGCCTGGTCCAAAAATGTATTTCTTTAAGAAATAATAATAATAATTCTTATTGGTCCATTATACACGATCATTATGCACACTATTTACAAAGTTAACCAAAGAAAGACATTACCGTTAATTTAAAAGGCAGACATTGAATACAAGCAACACTTTTAGGAGCATATAACATGTTGTGTTGGTGTGCATTAAAATTACTGCCACCACATTTTCGTATAAAATTGTGGATTATTTTTTCTTACACATTATCAGGATTTTTTTACTTAAAAAAAACACACTTTTTTGTAAATACACAGCAGAAAACACAATGATTTTGCTATTGAGGGGGTTGTAGCTATCAACTAATTTAAATGATTCATGTGTAGCATTTCTCCACTAGAGTGCAGTATAATACAAAATGTTTAAAACTACTTTGGATCAGTGTCTGCATCTGGTTTCTTTATTGCTCTTATCTCTCTCATTTGTCCGTATATTTATCACTCTTACACTCCATACTACATGCATGTAAATGCAATGTTCTCTTCCTACAATATAGCAATCTTCACAGTATATTGACTAGCCTATATTTTAGGGATCAATCCAGACAAATCTGTCCAGCACATTGCACTGCAAACAGCCTGCACGTTTGCCTGTGGCCTGTACTGGTTAGAGCTACAGGCTTCTGACTGAAGGGTTGCTAGTTTGATCCCCAAATAGGAAAAATGTGTGCAGGAGAAGTGGTTGAGCACTGCTCTCCCATGCCCACGTCCACAGCTAAAGTGCCATTAAGCAAGGTATCTAACCCCTCACTGCTTCTTGGGTATGCTCTAGCAAGCAGCCCACTACTCCGGGTTATCCTTCACCTCTGTATGTTCACTGCATTTTGTGTGTTTCACTAATTCACAACTGGGATACATGCAAAGACCATATTCCCCTCACAGGATCAAAAGAATATACACATGTACTAGTATAAAGGCATATGACTAGTGTGCAAATGGTACAAAATATGGGGAATTACAATTTTGCTCTTCTTGGCTATCTAGCGAATCTGTTGTGCTTTTGATGTGATAGTGATGCCTTTTGTGTAACAAAATACAAATGCTTAAACACTGCTAAATACTTAAACTGAATAACTATAATTAACGCAATGCCATCATGAGTTTTTGGGGTAGAGTTTTATTTTAGGGCTTGTGTTAGATTTGGGAATTGGGGCTTGTGGGTTTTTCTTGACATCATCTTGTGAATATATAATATTGTAAATGTTTAGGGTTAGGGTTAGGGTAAATTGTGTTTTGTTTACCATGGTCTTCCATGCTGTTTCCGCCTCGATGCATCATCATTTTTAGAGTAGCTATTGCACTGTAATAAAACAGCCAAAATATATAGTAGAGCTTTTATTCTTTATGAACATACATAGGTAAATTTCTAGGAAAATTAAAAGTAATGAAATACCGATTTATTACTTTATGTTAAGTATTTTGTTATTGGCGTATTACCTTAACAAATAGTGGGCCAATGTTTATAAATGAAACATTAAATTAGTCAGAAACAATTCTGCTATTATTATTACCATGATTTAACAAACCTATTACCGAAGAAACTCTATTGCCAATCAGTAAATTGTAACTGAGTTATCAAAAAAAAAAAGATCTCCCTCAGTTCCATTTTCTCTCTCTGACAGTCACAGCTATAAATCCATACAAAATGATCAGCCTCATCAATTGGACCGTGAAGGAAATTTCCACTGTGTTCTGCTTCCAGTCCTACCACCCAAACAAGTTAATAGGGGCACTTACCAAGGCACTTGCGGAATGTGGAGGCATTCCCATTAGTGTGACATAACAACCAGGGCAGTTCACAGGTCGGGGTTTGGTAAGTGTTTGTGGGGGGTGGAGGTGGGCCTGATGGGTATGGGTTGGGGGAAATGGAAATGTACCAGTGTTGTTCCAGACTAGGTAGACAGACCAAGAGGCCATTTAATGGTAATGGGAAACAAGGCTCATCAGTTATATAGCATTGGGTCTTCTCTTACTGTATGTGATACAGTGGGGTGGTAGGATGTCATGCAGAATAAAACAGGATCGATGTACATCCAAATGTGCATATCAGAGCATCAACTGTGAAGGAGATGATCTTCCATCTTGTTTTAGGGCGTTGTCAGTGAGGTCATTTTTTTCAGAAGTTTACAAGAGCTTCTAGCCTTACCTGCAAAATGAAAAGAAAAATGTTTTTCATTATTCAGTTGGTGGGAACAACTGGAATGTTCAGAGCATTTGTTGATTTCAGATTCAGTGGAGGGTGTCAACAGAGACGGTTGTTCTAAAAGATCTTTGGTGTCAAATATGCATGATTGACCAGGCTGTTGTCATGATAACCCTGGGTTATGTAAGGCTGGATGTGCTCCATCAGATTCACAGAGGAACACACTAGTGTGTCCAACAATAGAATTAGGCCATTCAGTACTCTGGGTCACTTCACTTTGTCCTGGCTGAAATCAAATATGCCACAGGCCTATGATGGTCATGGCTGAAGAAAGGCAAATATGCAGCGACAATATATGATATTTATGAGATCCACATATATGGCATTCATACTTTTTAATTTTTTCAAAATGCTTTCAAATGTATTGTTTGAATGTCTCTCTCTCTCTCTCTATCTATCTATCTATATATATATAGATGCCCCTATAGCTAGCAGTGTAAGGTTAATGAAAGCTTCGGCTAAAAACGGTTTAATGCGGAATGCTGGGGGGTGAACGGAGGTGGGCATTGGATAGGCCTATATGTTTGTACTCGGTAACATCTTTCAGTACAGTCCAGGTCCAAATCACACCGGCCTTCTCCTTCAAGGCATCAACAGAGAAACAAGAGGAAAAATATTAATGTCTGAACCTGCGGTTCCTCTCGTACTGATCAGGATTACCATTGCCAACACTTCATCAGTAGGGTAAAACTAACCTGTCTCACGACGGTCTAAACCCAGCTCACGTTCCCTATTAGTGGGTGAACAATCCAACGCTTGGTGAATTCTGCTTCACAATGATAGGAAGATTGAGATCGAAGGATCATATATATATATATATATATATAATATATATATATATATAATTGACTTTAAATTCAGGTGACAGTTGAAAGACGAAAGACTTCTCACATTTAATATGAACAATTTTGAATTGGCTAAAGATTAATTAACTTAGCAGACATATGATGTCTAAAAAGCTTCAATAGCATAATGTAGCATAAGCCATAGGCAAAATAAAACTTGTGACTAGGTAGGCTACTAAATAGCAAAGAAGAATTTTAAACATTTGATTAATTTGCAATGTAGTGACTTTAAAGGTCTCCTTCCAAAATAAACCGTTTAAGACTTGACGTTTTGACATTACCATAGGTCAGCCCAAGTTGTACTTCTATGCTCAACATCAAAATGCTCTCCTACCCCTGTAGTCTGTATTCGCCTGTGATAGTAAACTGCCGGGAAAAACGAGCGAATCGGAAAAGCTGTACAAATGTACGTCAGTTTGAACATTAGCTATGCAGTTAACGCCCTCAAGAAAACGTTAGGCTGCCTGCAGACAGACCCACTAGAGGGAGCGTCACAGTGTTGTTAGCCAATCAAAGGCGATACATTTGCATATCATTTATATGCATAAGAATCCTCTCAAGCTATCCCTGCCACCTAACTAAAATAGCTTGAAACAAGACAAGACATTTTTTGTCGAAACCAACTCTCATTACATTATTTTAGACAAGAGACCACCACAAAATTAATGAAAATACCATGGAATGAGACCTTTAATATTTTTCCTCTCGTTTCTCTGTTGATGCCTTAAAGGAGAAGGCCGGTGTGATTTGGAACTGGACTGTACTGAAAGATGTTACCGAGTACAAACATATAGGCCTATCCAATGCCCACCTCCGTTCACCCCCCAGCATTCCGCATTAAACCGTTTTTAGCCGAAGCTTTCATTAACCTTACACTACTAGCTATAGGGGCATCACTTTGCCTATGCAGCTAAATCGCTATTTTTACACCATTAACAAGGTTCAGAGTAACTCCACATTTTATTGGTAGACTTCTGAGAGCCCTGACATTTAAAACGAGACAATGAGAATTTTGAGAGTGTACAGGAACTTTATTAAAAAGACAATTTATAATGTCAGTACCTTCTCAGAATTTCCCGGTCACCGCCATCTTGAAATTAAATCACGATAAGTCGATTGACGAGCTACAACTTTATAAATCAGTCTTTGGTCAAACTCTTTTAAGTTTTATCATTTGTTGGTGCTTTAGTGCTCATGTAGATAGTCACCATATATTTTCAGATGAAATCCAAGCACTTCAACAGAATATAATTTTCAATCTGTTCCGCTATTCTATCTGTTCGTCAATCGACTATGCAATGCCCCCAGTGTAGCAGTGTAAGGCTAATGAAAGCTTTGGCTAAAACGGTGTAAAATGCGGAATGCTGGGGGTGACCGGAGGTCGGTATTGGCTATATGTTTGTACTTGGTTACATCTTTCAGTACAGCCCAGGTCAAAATCACACCGGCTTTCTCCTTTAATTGGCATCCGACCAATTATTGCTTTGCCTGGTCTTGCGCGCGTGTAAGTTATTGTCACGTGAGTTTAATGCAAACATCCTTTCCAGGGCGGACCTTTATGGTTTCTCAAGTTCAGTGCGTCGTCCTATTGGCCAAAAAAGGAACCAGTGGGCTGGACTTTGAGCAAACACATGTGCCCCTGAGGAGCAATTAATACATTACACATCGTCTGTTTTGACTGCGGCAGGGAGTTTTGCTTGTCTGTAGCTAACAAAGAAGAAACAGGCAGTAGATTGCGCTTTTTAAAGTAGTTAACGTTAACTTTGACAATGAAGTTCGTTAGATTTGTAATGAAAAACGCCGCGTTGGCAAATGTGCCAAAACACATTGAACATTTTTCAAAATTTTCACCTTCTCCAATTTCAATGAAACAGTTCATCGACTTTGGTGAGTAGCCTAACGATAACTTTGACCAAGTGACAAAATCATCGTCTACATTTATTAGGCTATAGTTGCGTGTTGTATTCATTGCAAACTGGAAAAAAAGAAAAATCTGGTTAGTTATCACCAAGAATTGTGGTGGCGGCGGCGGCAACGGCGATCGATCGAAGGAGGACCATGCACACATGGCTTAGTGTTGATCGGTTGCAACGCTATTTAACGTTAGAGATTGCGCTATTTAATCTAGTGTTCAGTGCCATGTTCTGAATCAGACTTTATATTTAATATCTTTGTGTCAGTCTATTCGTTTTTGCATAATGCAGCTACCGAATGTCCTTAGTCCTCACATGCAATCTTGCGATTCGATGCATTCAACACACAGGGTATTGCGTCATGCAGTGGAGGTTACAAAGCTAACGTGCGGAATGACTACGGGTTGAACTTACTGAGCTGCACCATTTTTTGAAAATGATCACTGAAATGTATTTTGATCACTAGATAAAATTATTTGCGCGTTTGTTTGTTACAGCGTTACAGCGACAATATAACGCATTATTAATGGTATTATTGTTACTTGCAGGATCTTCGAATGCATGCGAGAAGACCTCATTTGTATTCCTTCGGCAGGAGCTACCTGTTCGGCTGTCTAATATTATGAAAGAAATTAATCTACTCCCTGACCGGTTGCTTACGACACCGTCTGTGCAAATGGTCCAAAGCTGGTACGTCAAAGCTATGTCACTGACTTCACTAAACGTGCTGTTTCACATGCCAAAATAACACAGGCGTTTTCCCATGATGAGAAATAAGTTACACACATTGTTTGTGAAATACCCGTGCCAGAACTTGATCCAAAGAAAGTTGTTGACATCTAGTCACGTGACCTATGGCCCACATTCCATGAAGGGGCTGATGGTGGTGAACTTTGTCCTAGTTTCCAGCAGAAGGCTGCTTGTCCTGTCTTTGCCAGACCCCCTTTGTTAAGAGACTTGATCACTTCATGGGAATCTTGAACCAATAGCCAGATGTAACCTATGAACTATATGCTTCTGTATGCTGTTAAGTGGTTTCTTGTTTACGACATTCTGTGATTATTCTACACGTCAATAAAAATGTGTATTATAGGCTGAGTGTTAAATCTTAAAACGTGTTGCTCATTATCCTGCTTATGTAAAGTCATCCAAGAGAGAACACTGTGATTGCTGCTGTCTGATTTGCTCTGTTGACCATCATCGTGGGAGTCATGAAAAAGCATTAACATGTATGAGCAAAGCCTCTGGAGAGAGAACAACATGTTCCACATCATACTGCAGGCAGGCAGGCGGAGGGATTGTTTATGGCCATCATTGAGAGAGAGGGAGGGAGGGAGAGAGGCTGTATCCCAGTGTCTCCCATAGCCTTAAGCCCTGCACCCTTAAAGACTTGAACCTGCATGAAGCAGCTAGTGATTAAATCAATACTTGCCAGTGATGTGAGTTTATGTTTTAAGGGGTTCAGTGGGACACTACTGTCACCATTGTCTGTTGACTGTGTGAAGGCTAAAACAATGCTATCTTGATCAATCAGGTATATTCAAAGCTTGATGGATATTCTGGAGTTCCTGGAAAAATCCCCAGATAACCACAGTGTTTTAGCAGAGTGAGTACCCCTGATTGCATCCCTCTCCTGATTATTGCCCGTTAACTACAAACACAAACTCCATTTAAAAATGATGCATGATGGGTGATCATGATGTGTAACAAATGCCTGACTCTTTTCTTAGCTTTGTGACGACACTGGTAAACATCAGGAACAGGCACAATGATGTGGTGCCAACCATGGCTCAAGGTGTCATTGAGTACAAGGAAGCCTTTGGTGAAGATCCGGTCACCAACCAGAATATCCAGTACTTCCTTGACCGCCTGTACATGAGTCGGATATCCATCAGAATGCTCATCAACCAACACAGTGAGTTGTCTCTGTAATACTTGTAGACTGGTCTTTTGCCGATGTTTGGTGTTGGGCCTCATTTACTATGTGGTAAAAACAATTAATCCCCCCACAGCCCTTGTCTTTGATGGAGGAATGAAACCAGTTCATGCCAGTGCAATTGGGAGCATTGATGCTCAATGCAATGTGACTGAAGTTATCAAAGGTAAGATAATGGCTTTCTAATCTGTTTATGTCCTCTCCCTGAAACGTCTGGAGCTTGTTCACTGTACTGTATTGCACTGAAATTACATGGTTTAGTTATCAGTTTCTATGTCGATATAAACATGACGGTGTCCATGATATAACCCACCAGAATGTCACTAAACTGGTGCAACTAGAAAAAATAGTAACAGGTGACAATTTTGAAATATGATGCACAACATGGCATTTTCTTTTCGCAGATGCTTATGAAAATGCCAAGGGACTTTGTGAGCAATATTACCTCATCTCGCCTGATCTGGTCTTGAACGAATTGAACAGTGAGTTGGATTCTCTTTTTTAAAAATTGCATGGCTGTACGTTAAGTCGTTGAGGCAGTGCACATCAATGGAGCGTGAATCCCTTAGAGCTGAGTCTGATTGTCCCTTTACAGAGTTAGCATTTTGCCCACAACTTTATCACGTAGTCTGTGTGAAGGGTGTGTTTGTGTACATTTATGTAATGCTTCCATGATGAGCTGACCTTCTCAGGCAGAAGCAATGTGGGAGTTTCTTTGGTTTATCAGCTAAGGCAATATTTACACTGTGATCTCTTTTTCCCTGAAGAACGCAGCCATGTTCGAATTCTAAGAGCTAATGATTTGGGGTGACACACAAATTACCCAACATAGATAATGATAGAAATTGGTAACAAAATTCATATTCATATTTTTTTGTCCTCCGCAGCTAAAATCAGGAACCAGCCCATCAATATGGTCTATGTGCCTTCCCATCTTTACCACATGCTATTTGAGCTGTTCAAGGTAAGTTTTTTTTCTTTGAGGCACATCATGTCCATGATTTTGCGGTGCACTGTGTGGGAGGACGGCACAACAACAGCTCTTTGAGGCAGCTTGTTTTGCCTCTCCTCTCTGTAGAACGCTATGAGGGCCACCATTGAAAACCACAGCAATGGCATCCTACCACCTGTTGAAGTTATGGTGGCAATCGGTGGGGAGGACCTCTCTATTAAGGTGAGCCAGCATTTTTTATTTAATTTTTTTTTTTCGCATTTTCTGAAGGATAGGCAGTTAAAGGCGCTCTAAGCGATTGTGTTTGATGTCACTTCTTGTTGACGTTTGAAGTATTGTCAAACAAAACGGAGGATAGCTCCCTCCTCCCCCTCCCTCCCATGCCTCCTGAAAGACTCACGTGCACTAACCCCCACCCAACCCCTCCTCCAAATCCTTCTTGTCGTTTATTGGCTGGAACAATGTTTGTTATGTTTCATTTCGTTTGATATGCTAGGTTTGCCCACTGTGTTTTTTAGCCGTTTGTGGAGCCTGGGCTGTCTACAGAGACCGCGTTTTTTTTACAGTGTGTTCAGGGGACAGGCAACTAGCAGATTGTGAGGAGATGTTTGCTGTATGTAACAACAAATGTTTTAGTCCTAAAAACGCGTCACATCGCTTACAGCACCTTTAACCTTGTTTTCACTGTCAACATAATTAGGAAGAGTGTTACTGTATGTAGTTGTGGGATAAGTGATCAACTGTGTGTAAACTTTTTCTTCCGCCCTACAGCTGCCCGAATTGATCCTAATGATTTACATTCTAAGTTAATGTGTAACAAACTAGTGACAAATACTCTTCATGACTTTGTTAAGGCATCCGAAGCGCACAGAAGCCATACAAATCCATGCTTATATTGCTTTGTTTCCACCACTGTCTTTTTCTCGGCAGAATATTATAATATGATTATGTAAGCCTCATTAATTTCGACAATTCATTCAATGTGTCTCCAGCTGATAGACTTAGGTAAGATTAGCCCAATTCAGCGCCGCACGGAGGGCTTTGTGGAAAGCCAATTAACCCTCCCCAAGTGAAACCGGAGCCTGGACTGCTGTGAGGCCACTGTCTGTGGGACAGCCAGGAACAGGACACGGGGCACCTGCTGTGCTTATGGTACACAATGGAACAGCACAGGGTGGCCTCATTGTGCTGTTGCCCTGACAACGGGCATAAAGGGAGAGGCTGCCTCGCCCTGACCGGTGGTCTGGCCTTGGCTTCATGCCAGGCAGCGCCCACTTGACAATCTATCTGTCAGTAACAGTGGGTTGTTGCCAGAGTAACTAAAAGAAATTGTTTGTGTCTCTATCTTTTCTTCTCTCTTTTTCTCTACCTCACCCTACCTCTTTCTTTCTCTTTCTCTCCTATTGTCTCTCTCCACTATCCTGTCTTTTCTCAGGTTAGTGACAGAGGGGGTGGAGTTCCCTTCAGGAAGATGGAGAAGCTCTTCAGCTACATGTATTCCACTGCTCCAGCTCCACAGATTGACCAACACGACCGACCTCCTTTGGTACATGCAACTTCACACCCAAGTCACAGACTTTTTTTTAAAAATAACAAACCAAAACATTTTTATTTTAAATATATAAGTGTTATCAGTAGCTGGCCACATACTGAACAGCTTTCAGATTTCTGTAGCGTTTCTGTATTATGAATTATGAATTATGATATTTGTTTGATTCATCCATATAATTGATTCCAGTGTTATAATTTAACAAAAACACATCTAAAGACTTGATCTCTTAAGAAAATATACATTTTGAAAAGTTAAGACAAATGTACTACTGTTTTGCTAGTAAAAATCGACTAGTTGGAACCCAATGTCATGACCAGCAGTAGTCAGTATTCACTCTGTGCTTGTGTTTGGCATCTGCAGGCTGGCTTTGGCTACGGTCTCCCCATCTCCCGCCTCTATGCCCAGTATTTCCAGGGAGACCTCCAGCTCTACTCAATGGAGGGCCATGGAACCGATGCCATCATTCACCTGAAGGTAACAGGGCCATTAATTCAGGCACTTTGTGTGTTCTCACAATCACACATAATTGATGGCTCTGGGACCGTTTTCCTGCCAAAAAGAAAAAAAAATGGTTTGACCTCAAAAAAGATGTGACAGTTTGAGTTAGGCTTAAGTTTTCAAATTTGCATAGTGAGTGTGTAATCCAGGTACAATTTTGGACATGCAGTACAATGGGCTATACCTCATTCCCCACGGTCTCTCCCCCGCACAGGCCCTGTCCACCGACTCTGTGGAGAGACTCCCCGTGTACAACAAGACTGCCAAGCGCAACTACAAAGTCAGCCAAATGGCCGACGACTGGTGCGTGCCCACCAGAGAGCCTCTGGACCTGGCCGTGTTCCGGCTGTCCAAGTGAGAGACGAGAGAAGCCTTTGTCACCGCCGTTACAGTGTCTTATACTCTTGCAGTGTGTCTGACTCCCCACGGTTAGGAGCCCGGCCAGTGGCCAGTCCACACGGATTCGGCTTGCTTTGTGGTGCAGACTTCAGGACAGTGCCCTGCCTGTGTGCAATGGCCAGGAAGTTCAGCCCTTAAACTTCAAATGCCTCCAAAGCTGTTGATGTGGTAATGACTGGCACTTGCGCTGGTGATGGCTGGGTTTGGTCCTTCATTTGTGTCATGACCTTTCCCTCTCCCAATTCTGAAAGGGCATTTCTACTACCTTTATTCTAAGTAAGTCATGGAGCAGAGCTTAGTTTTTTAATACTGGCCATCCTAGTGGAGTTAGTTTGGGATTAAATTAATAAATGGGATTCAGGTTTCAGCATTTGACTTGCTACAGGAACACAATGCTAGTTACAGAGCTGATTCTTTGCGATGGTGGCTTGTAAGGCCAAAAAAGAAGGCAAGTAGTCAGCGAAAATCTGATTGAAGCAAAAGAGATGGAGATATCAGACAGCTGGCTCAGCATGTTTTATTTTAACACCCAAGCAATATCTGTTTCAAGTGTTCTTATACGTGCCTAGCTGTTTTTGATCCTCCTATGTAATTTTGCATGTGGTCGGAGGCTAAACGAACAGAAGAGAGGTGTTCCAGTCCACAGGGCAGGCGTTGTGGGATCAATAATGGAAACATCTAGTGATTCAGTACCATAGGAGAAAAAATGGAGACAAATCTAAAAATAATGGTAGAGAATTTCAATAGAGAACTTCACCTTTGAAGTGATCAAAGGAATATGTTCAGACACTGAAGTGCATTTCATCCAAACGATGGCCAAAAGCAACTCTATCATAATTGGGGGTTTTCATGGCTCTTATACAGTATTTTCCCACATGATTGGCAAAACACTCTGTTGTACGTTACAAAAGAGCAATCTATGCATCTATCGCATAGTGTACAGTGCTTTTTCAACCAACAGAGGACCAGCTCCATTCTGGTACACTCTCTTTAATATATAGAACCACCTGGGACATTTTCTGCCAAAGATAAACTGGTGTGAAACCTACCAGTATAGCTTCAGAATTGGCTGGAGAAGTTGTGTAACTTTATGGATGTCGTGCAGGCAATCCCCTGCATGAATGACACAAGGGGTTTGTTCAAAACACGTAGAAACAAGTGGGCTCATGAAAACACTCAGGCTACCTGTGGCTAATGGAAAATGATGGATAATGGTTTAAGTTAGGTAAACACCTGATTGCCTTTTGCCCTTTGACTTTTCCCTAAACGTCTATAGGTAATACCATCAAAAACAACTGCCTTTTCCTCCTCACTGATGACTCTGACTGATCAGATCATAGTGTAACAAAGCAACAAAGCAGAATGCCTTCTCGTCAGCTCTAGATCCTATTTTTTTAACAGATATCTGGTAAAACTCCCCATTGGTCAGTGTGAGAGTGTTTGCTACTTTGTAAAACCCACAAAGATAAACAAATTGTATTTTTTGTGTGTTTAGTATAACTTTGGATTTTTTAAAAGGACTTGATAAACAGTCAAGCCCTTAAAAAAAATAGTACTACATGTAGCATGGTAGCCTGCTTTTGTAGACCAGTTGAAGAGGACTAGCAGAAGACCTGTAACATTTCTTCTCAACTACCTCATGTTTAGGTGGGGGTTGTATCGTTACTGTTTCAAGCCATAAGCCGCTACTAGCGGAAAAAAAGAGCCCGTCGTGTCGCATGGGCGTCTCGGACTCCTGTGTGCCTCCTATGAGGGAACCTGAATGTCACTGTTGTAAGTGTGGACCATGCACATCTAAAGTATTGTGCTTCATAAAGTCATTTTTGCTTTAAAAAATTAATTTAAAGACTTACTTTTGTTCAAAGTGAATGGATTTTACATTTCAAATGTTGAGTGTAGATAATATGTAAATAAAACATTTCAGAGTGAATCTTTTTGTCTGGTATTTTTAAAAACAAGCATTATGTTGGCTATCAATTTTAAAACAATAGCTTGTTTTGCATGGCTGGTAAACCAGTAGATCAACAAGAAATGGGTCTGCACACTTAAAACTGATTTTAAGTGAGTAGACCCTTTCCTATGTCTATTTACTAGATGGATTTTGCCATTAAGTACAATTTAATTTATGCTTGTGAATTATTTTAGTAATCAATCACTGTGATGGGATTTAAGTATTAATACACTATACTATAGGATGCAGTATTCTGCTTTTCTGTGTCCCCATTGGGCTTGGTCATCAGGCTGTGAGTTACTGCCCTATTTCAGTCGCTGGCTCCTCATCCCCATACAGGGATACTGGGGTATCCTTAGAGATGTGGGGGTGGGGAGGCCGAAGAACAGGTGCAGGCTGGGTAGTTTATTGTTGGGTTTGAGCCTAGTGGGGCAGAGGCTACTGTGGTTGGATGTAAACACACTAGAGGTTGTTGAGTGTATACACTAAAAAAAAAGGTTCTTGAGGGTGCTATATAGAACCATAGGGGTTCTTTGTCTAGAAAATTGAACCATTGCCTTCAAAAAGGTGCCATTTCATGCACGTGATGGAAATTTGAACTTCAACGACCTTTATTGGAACCTTTCTGAAAACGACACTCATTTTACACCATTTTTAAGGTAAGTGGTTGAAAATGTTCACCTCTTTTTTTCGTTTGGTATTTCCTTAGTGTTACAGACGGAGAAAAGATAAGGGGCGTTTCCCATAAACTACGTCAGTATGTGTAGCTTTGACATCTGTGTGAAATTTGTTGTAGTTACAGTAGCTGTTGATGTCATGTTACCCACAGCAAATACAGCTCACATTGTTGGATTCCTTATTAAGATACGTTTTCTACTTTTTTGTCAATCTGATAGACGTCAAGTCTCAAAATACCGGGCTTGTCATTAAACAACAATTCACATACAACTTCAAAACCTGATAATTTAACTATCAGATTGACAAAAGAGTAGAAAACGTATCTTAATAAGGAATCCAACAATGTGAGCTGTAGTAACCGTATGTACGGCAACACTGCACAATCTCCTGTCCATGATGACTCCTGCTCCCTACAACTGGCTTTAAATTAAATAAATTAAATGATTGAAGAATGATGTATAAATTAACTCTTGTAATATAATGCAAATGTGTTGTAATTCTTACATCAACAGAACAACAAATTGAAACGCTTCTGCAGTTAACAAAGAATGACTGAAAAACTTTTTCGACTGATGAAACACCAGGTCATGTTTTTGAAAGAGTTGGAAAAGCTGCATCAGCATTGGCTCAGTAAGTATGAAATATATTATTTGTTGTAAAATGAGAGTTTTGTTCCTGATCTATACTCTAATTCTAGCTACAAAATGTTTTCATTCTTAACATGACCTTTCAGGTACCCAAACCATAAAAAGAACACAGATGTCCTGGGATGTCTGATCACCAGGTTTCCATTTTTGAAAGACCACAGCTGCTCTGGATATGTAAGTACATATGTTAACTTTTTCTTGTATGAACCATTGTTTTTTTTTTTTTTTTTCAGTTAAATTTGTAAATGTTATTATGATATGTACTGTAGCTCTCATAATGCATAACAACATCCGCAGGACACCCTACTGGAGTGCTTACGTAATAAGTTCAAGAAAGGAAGGTCCCCTTTAGTGAACTTAACAACAGTCCAGGAGATGAAAAAAAAAGTTTGGTGCCAAAAGACAAAGGGTTGTGGACAACACGGAGGACTGGCCTGGAGATCAGGTACCAGGATTCTTGTTTTTAGACCATTATTGTCCCTGCCTGTATGTCTGTCTGTCAACTTGCTAGTCAGTGTGGTCACCATTTACAAGTACAATAAAAAATGGCCAATATCTTATGACTAATTGCAGAGGGCAATTATACTTAATACTTACTTAATTCCTGTAGTTTGTTTATTGCACATTGTTTAAATTATTAATTTCTATATTTTATGGTTATGTTTCAGATTGTAGTGGACCTTGAAAGTGTTGGGGATGATGACCTGAGTTACCAGGAGCACATTAATGCCATCAATAATAAGCTGCGCCGGCGCCAGCCAGACCTCACCAACATAATGGACAGAATGAAACGTACACTCCACAAGAGGGTTGAGTACATGACCAAGCCAACAAACGAGGTGCTGGAGATCTTCCCCTTTCTTCAGGTGCCCAAGCTGGTAAGAAACTAATAGGAATTATACAGTAATTAGGTCCAAATATTTAGCATTTTCTGATTGTTCAAGATCCATCTTACGCACCATGATATATCCCACAACATTCCCCTGGGATGTCTTCTACAGCTTATATTCAGATTTGGCAGTTGTCTCCAGAGAGTCTTAATGGAGTAGAACCTTGACATTTCATATACAGAGAAGCAAGCAGGTGTATGCGTTGAACTGTTGCATTGCTTGGGAATTGTAGAAAAAAACCTTAGAACTATCTGTGTTTTCCAGCTGCATCATGAAATGAGGCTGCGTTTTGGACAGGATATGGAGCTAACCCTCCAGAATACCCTCACTATGATGACACCTAATTTGAGGCCAACACAGATGGTACATATGTCATAAAATAACCCCCTCCCACACACACACACCCTAAATTGTCTTTATAAAACTACGGTTTTATGAAAACAACGTTTCTTTCTTTTGAAATTCCAGACCTTCAGCAGAGTGCAGCAGCCATTCTTATCCTCCCTGAACTCTTCAAAGAGAAAGTAAAACTCCTCTATTGCTTAGATGAGGTATTTATTGTTTCTATATTTGTTATTGTTATCTCTGATTTACTGTACATGTCTTTGTTTTGTCAAGATCAGAAATTCAATCAGGTCACTTAAACATCTCTCATTTGCATAGGAACCACCTAGCCCATTTCCGGTGATCCGGCGACTCCCCTTCTCTCGTAAGGCATCAATAAAGATGGAAGGCGTGACCATTACAAGTGGAGAGATGGACATTCCCCACGTGCTCCAATGCCTGTTAGAGGTGTACTTTGTCTTAGGTGTGGAGTACCCCAAAAACATCAGGCATACTTTAAGCTTTGCAGAGCACTACTTATTAAAATGCAAAATGGAAAGAACTCTGTTTCTGTCCTGAAACTTTACACCCAGATTTATTCATGATTTTTTAGTTGGTTATATGCTGTTTTATTTCTATTTCTAACTTTTAGAAATGTTTACACTAATTATTTCATTTTCTTAACTGATTTAACTTTTAAATGTTTTTGAATGTGAACTTTTTTGAATAATAAATAGTCAAATTTTAAACCATCTCTCCACTCATTCTTTAATAATAATAATAATAATAATAATAATAATAATAATAATAATAATAATAGATAATGTACCTTTTAAAGGTGTAATTTAGAACCCCTTTTTAAAAAATTAAAGAACCATTAGGGTTCTTTTGATTGAACCCTCTGAAATGGTTCTATATAGAACCTTTTGAGGGTGCCATATATGTACCAAGCTATAGAACCCTAAAAGGATCTATATGGAACCTTTTATTTTAAGAGTATATATATGTGTGTGTGGGTGTCTGTGTCTGTTTTTTTTTATGAGGCTTTGATCCAATGGAAAAACCTTTACAGTTGTCAGTGCCATGGTGCAGTAGATAGTGTCCTGAGGACGGATGCAATGTCCTACCTCTGTCCCCTGCCTCTTTGTGCTCTACAGTTGTAAACAGGTTGTATAACAGCAGATGTGTTCACGATGAATGGCAGATGTGCTGGTAGTATATTGTCCAGCTAGGCCATTGCACACTTGTTAGCTAAGCCGCTGAAACGTGTCAAACTGTGACAACTTCCTATTACCAGCCTTGCCCTTTGACTGGTATACACATTTAACAGGTTTTTTATCTTAACAGGCCTACAGATAACCAGGTTTGAAATCTTCACCTTACATACTGTATTGTGTTGAAATTTAAAAACAGCCTTGTTATTCCACTCAGGCCTACTACAAAAACAACGTAGGCCTACTGTCCCGTGATGTATATGTGTGCCCTATAAAAAGATGGCCTAGTGAGCTGGCGTGACCATGGTACATATGTGTGAGGGCTATAACTCATGCATGTATGTGTATTGTGAGACTGACAGATCTCGCGCGTGCTCACGCTCCACGTGCTTCTCTCACCTGCTTGGCTCTCTAAATGACACCGCCCGTGGAGCACGTCTCTTCGAGAAAGCTGGTCTCCTCACTTTACAGCCGATAGCTGGCTAGTGTTTCAAAGGCCAGATCTGCCCCCGAAGGCCTTTTAAGGCCACACACTTTCTCACAGTGAAGGAATGGAGGAATGGATGCACCCTATAGTGAGATCAGAATGAGGTGTCGCTTGCTTAGAAGTGTCTCTTATTCCTGGAAACATTTCTCTCACACTCACGTTTGCCAGTCCACTCACTGTATGATATACAAATGCACATAAACACGCACATACAAACACACATACACACACACACACACACAAACTGTCACTTAGCACATGATAAGTTTGAGAGAGCAGATGTGTCAAACTCTGGCCCACGGGCCAAATCTGGCCCTCTGTGTAATTAAATTTGGCTCCACGAGATCTTATCAAATGTGTATAAGAGCTGGTCTGCCAAAGTGCATACACCTCTAATGCTACAAGTCCCTGAATGCTTTGTTAGTGCACTAGCCTCTCAGTTTGATCACCTATGACGCCTCCTTTTCTCTTGAGAGTCATTAGCATCCATGCCAGGCACCTTGGGCAAACGTAGTTAGTACACCCCGCCAAAACATGGACAAACAAAAGATGGAAAACAGGAGTTTTAAAGAGAGGCTGGATTGGCCTGCAACTACTGGTCAGATAATAGTCTGTTCTTTATACAAACAATAAAGCTTCTTACAGCCCACTCCAGAGGGCCAAAGTACCTCTTGCATTCAAAAGTGGAGAGCACACACTGAATCAAATGGCAAATCAGCAGGTAGGAGAATCTTACATTCACTTTAGAGGTGTACATCTTTGACCATTTATGCCAAAATAATCCTAAGCTGCTTGTCACGTCTATACATTCTGTAACTGGTGCCCTGAAAACATTAATTTAGATTTACATTTATGCGTTTTTCAGACACTCTCATCCAAAGTGACTTGCAAAAAGAGCTATTAATACAAGTAAAAACATGACTTCAATATTTGAATACTATATGGTACAGTTCAACTCTTGAGGTTAGAACTCTCCTGAAGACATGTCATTTCCACCTTTGAGCTTTTTTCAGCAGTGCATAAATGATTTTATCAATACAAACTAAATAAATGCTGCCACCTTCTGGTGATTCTGCATTACTGCAGGTAGTCCTCTAGGAAGGCAAATGGAATGATCTCATAGAACCATCTGGAACCATTAATCTGATGAGTGACATGCATGTCATAGCCACTTAAAAGACACATTTTTCAAAAACATAATTTTAGTGTTGAGTTAATAAGCAACCTCCAGACCTCCAGACTCCCTCGACCCTGTATTCACTCTATCCCATTTAGAAATATTAATAATTATTTACTAGCTTTTTGTACTTTTATGTGTGTGGTTGTGATTTGTGAAAGCAGCTTCAATGCCGCCAAATATCTAACTCTTGCTGTCATTCCAGGCTGTGTGTGTGTGTGTGTGTGTGTGGTTTTGAGGCTACTTGATACAATAAATAAATAAATAAATGTGATTCATTTCAACTGTAGGACATTTTCATAAGGTTCTCTCAGAATGCACTTGAAGCATGGATGTGAGAGGAGCCCAGTCTGCACTGTTTTTGTTTCAGGCAGTTATCAGTTGGGCTCAATCACACCTTGCCATGATCCCAAAGAATGCCGTAAATTGGCTATGATTTTTTGAGGGTCCAGGATCTTTGGGTGGGTTAATACAGAACATCATTTGCAGGAGCTAATTGTGTTGCTAGGATCCTTTCTCCAGATCGTTGGCCCTTAACACCCACTGTCCAAAATACTTATGTTGTTATTTACTTACAATAGCCTATTATTCAAAACAACTTGTAACAGTAACAATGAAGATCGGTGTTGTGACTACTGGCTAATATTCAAAAATTGAGGAAAAAAATTAGCTTGAGCTTTAAATGGCCTTAATAGTTTTACAGTAATATTAGTGTTTAAACTCCAGTGATATTATGTATCCTGGATAGGAAATGAAATCAATGGTAGATGTTTTCATTATTGTTCTGAATTTATAGTGAGAAAACATCTAGGCAGTAACTGTAATACAGCCTGTGTATTGCTACAGTACTGAATATTAATGATAAATGATCTAAATAAATAATTTTCCTCCTGTAGTAATTCTCTGTGGCAGGATGTGGTGCAAACATTCATTAGAAGCCATTTCAACTTTTCCCCATAGTACATCTCTGCCCCAGGCCATATGGGTCTTTTTCAGACATGGCGACTGGCATCCAATGCTGTTTCCCAACTGCAAACTTTACAGCATTTATTGCACTTCGTATTCTCAAAGGGGGAACAAACTGCAGCGTGCTAATATTTTCTCAGATATGCATGTTTACTGGGTACATGGGTACATGGTAACAAACAAAAGTGACACCCAGACTCATCCCCAGAGAGGGAGAGAGAGAGAGAGAGAGACTTTTAATAAGATACACATTTAATAAGATAATCTTTTCACATGACATGGTTATATTATAGACCTATAGTGTCTATATTTAGCAGTCGGTGGTGGATATCTAATTGTTATAAAAGCTGTTTGTCAGCATGGCGAGCCCTGGGAGTTATTCAGGCCCGGTGAGTAATCATTTCTTTGATATTTATGGCCTACAGGGAATCCAATCCCTAAATGGTTTTCTCTTAGTACGGTACTAGGCTATATATAATCAGGGTATGGTGGATGTAGACTGCAAGGTTTTTTCCCCATTGCTTTAAAATGTATTTTCGTCTGCTTGGAATTTCTTTTGATATGAATAAGGGGATGTTTCGTGTTCTGGTGGATTTGTCTTCCCCAAAGCCATTTGAGTTTCAGGCGATTCCCATAAATAAATTAATTCCCTATTATGATAAGGTTTTTGAAAATGAACTACTAAGCCTGAAAATATTTTCCTGCATTAACTCACACACTTCACTACATCATATTAAAGGTTTTTTAGAATCAAAAGGCTGAATCAAATAAATACATATTTCAAATTATAAATACATTTTCTTCAGAATTAAAGTCTGAAAAAAAGGATCAACCATTATGAGAACAAATGTCTTCACTGAAGGTGGTAGATTGAAAACATGTAGTGTGTAGATCCTCAACTAGAATGTTTTGTATTAAACATCACAACATTTTCAATGACAAGAATTTCTGTTCAATCGTGTGTTCTCTTATTTATACTTTACTTATTCTTTACTTTTCTTATTTACACACATTTGTTTGTGTGAAATATATATCCTTGGAACAGAAACTTCTGATTGACAATGAAAATTTACATTATGCTGAAATGACAAATCATTAGTCATAGTCTTTTGGGCATGTATGCATGTCTGACACAGACCTGTAGCCTTGACCTCAGTCGTCATAAAGTCCATTGAATGACTGGTGCTGTCCCACCTCAAAAGCACCACAGACCACCAGCTGGGCCCCCTGCAGTTTGCCTACAGAGCAAACAGGTCAGTGGATGATGCAGTAAACATGGGGCTGCACTTCTTACTGCAACACCCTGCCAGGGACATTTGCCAGGATACTGTTTGCAGACGTTTGCTCTGCGTTCAGCTCTGAAATAATCCCAAACTTTCTCAGATCACTGTATTTCCTGCTATATGTCAATTAAACTGCAGCTTCCTGACAAACAGGAGCCAGCATGTGCGTCTGAGAGATAGCACATCTGGAACAAGGACAATCAGCAATGCTCTAATGCAACAATGCTCTTCGCCCTCATACACAAATGGCCGTACCTCCAAAGACCCAGCTGCCAAACTTCTGAAGTTTGCAGATGACACCACAACTTGTCAACTTGTCTTGCACAAAACTCTTGTATAACTAATTACTTGTATAATCTTGATGTTGTATGTATATTGTCAATTTTGATGCCCATCGTGTGTCTAGTACTTCTTAGCCTTGTTGCTTGTCTAGAGAGCTAATACAAAACATATTTATTGTATATGCAAGTATACTTGGCCAACAAAACCTGATCTACGTAGATTTAATGGCTATTCTGCTCTTTGTTGCATTGGAGATGGATAGTCTGGAGATGGATAGTCAAGTGTGATCTAAACATGACATAGAAACAGAAGACCACACAGCAGGTGAGTTCTACCTACATCAGCCATGTTAATGGTTTATAAAGCTCACATATCAGTTTACAGCATGTCATATATGCCTAGTGATTTTAAAAGCTGTAATACAAGTAGGCTACACAATATGTGTAATAATTGTGTAAATAATAGCGTATTATAGAATATTTCTGGATATATAACATAAAATATTTCCAGAACATTCCTGGATAAACTGCTGTGCATTCTGATCCAACCATTTAGTCCAAAGCCTGCAGCGGGAACTATGAGACTACCGTTTTCCATCAGATTTTCGAGCGTAAAAGAATTCAAACCATAGCCTAAACACTAATTTAATTTTCCACTAATTTGATAACTCACGTGACGTGACACTATATGTTAACCTGTTAAGAAACGCTGGCTATGAAAAGTTCAATCTCTCAGTTTCAGGCTGATGGCCCTTTTAATTTTGTGCACTGTTGGTCGGTAATGCTTCGACAGGTGTAATTCTCCCGTCAGACACAAGATGGCGTGTTTGTTCTCCTCTGACCACATAGTTGTGTAGTGAATCTACTTCAGGAAAAACAGTACTGTATTGACACTTAAGGTAGGCCCATGCTTATAGCCCAGGAAAATTACAATTGTAGGTCGTTTAATATGAAATCGTTTGAGTCATTCATTTATTCATTATGCACAAGAAATAAGTAGACTATTTCTGTAAGACATTTTCTTAATGTTTCTGAGGCCTTGACTGGTCCCTTAAGTTGTGACAAAACCCCCCTTTTTAAAGTAGGATGCCCGATCCTTCAGCCCTGCTGTCAAACATTGGACCACTATGTATACAGTGAACTGGCGCACAACTTACTTGCCTTGTATGGTCAACACGGTGTCATGTGCACTAAATTATAAAGTATATGACACCCCAAATTATTATAAATCGGGGGAAAATCAATCCTATTACAGCAATTGCGACTTTATTACCACACCTATTCGTAACTGTATAGTTGTCTGTAGGCCACATTGTTTAAATTAGTCTGTAAGCTAGAGTGGGAGGCACAGATGAAGGCAAACGGTGCAACCGCACCGGGCCAGACTGAAAGAGGAGGGGCATGGGGGCCGGATTCGTCGCTACATAGACTACTGTATACTCTCTTGCATAGAACTAATTCAGGGAAATGGTTATAGAGAGGCGTTTGACTTAACGGATTACAAAATTACAGTGTTCGCTCAGTTGCTTCTCATCAACCTCTGGGACCCAAGGGCTGGCAATTAATTCGGGAGAGCGCAACCGGTAGCTACCAGTTTGCTCTCGAACATCAGTTTCCATTTCAAGCTAATTCACCGCAACATGAGAAAGTATATCAGCACTTTCTAGTCTATGTTCTATGTTTATAGTGACTTTCAACAAATGTGGTCATCGGGACAATACTAAAGAACTTTGTTTTGCCATCAAAGATGCCAGCGTAACGCAGAACGAACAGCTGGGGCTCGGACTATTGTTTATCTTTTGGTTCACTTTGAAGTAGCCCAAAGTAGTGGTCCTTCAAAGTTTTTTGTTTCATCAACCATATCTGTTGTTTTATTAAGTGGCTTCTGGACAAAAAAGTAAGACATGGCAGAACACGAGAGTTTGGAGTTCGGCAAGGCGGATTTTGTTCTTCTGGACAACGTGTCCATGGAAGAATTTATGGCTAACCTCAAACTCAGGTAGGCAACAGCAGCGGTCATTCACCTTCTTGCTTTAGAGTAATCACTAGTAACAGTGACAGGATAACCTACATATTCCAGCCAGACATCCTCTGTGAGGAAGAGAGATAATACCGCTTAGTTTTGTATTATTTTTCTTTTATGCTTTTCTTTTTGTTTTCCAGAAATAATTGTACCTGTGTGTGCACAACGCAACACAATATTTCACTGGCCAAACTTTTTGGCACACTTAAAAGATTTGCATAGTCGCAGTAATTTCTGAGACGACTTCATACCCATCACTGACTTCATAGCCTTCATTCACCTTTTCTGAATTAACAATGAACAGGTTTATTCGAGTTGATTGGTATGTCATTCTGTCATTCCATTCTCAGTCAGACCGGTAATTGTAAGAGCCAGGGAAGTGCTCCACCCAGGACAGAACAATCGTCCGACCTGTGGATTGCATTACGCAGCCTACAATGAGTCTAAAATAAAGGGATGCTTGTGTAGATGACAAAAGAGATCTAAAACGAGTTTTACTTTTCATGTGCGAGTTGTATGGTCATGACCGCCCTGCGACCAGGTGCACGTGTATTTGCACTGACATTGACGCTGCAATAACAGCACACTGTGAATCATTCACACACAATGGTAATTGAGAAAGCATGTGCTCCCATAGTAATAAGCCTGCGTTCATACTAATTTAGCCGTACAACATGAATCATGTTCTGCAACCATTTTGTTTAATTGAACTGGATCATTTTTTGTGAAGAGCTAAATGTTAGGTCTATGGGCCTTGGCACCTGTTACATTCAAGCATATGTAAATTCTTTCCCGTCCTTTGTCCCGTCCTGTACATTTCCTGTGTACTCCTCTGTCCCTCATTGTTTCTCACAACAGTGGAGTTTTCCTTTGGGGGATCACTCGCTATTGTGCTGGTTTTCTCTTGTAACACCACATGGCCTTTGCTTCATTGTGTATGCTGATATGCCAAATATTGCCAAAGGTCCACAATCTTACCTTTTCATGTAAAAGATTGAACGATTGAAATTATTTGTTCACTGGTGCTGATGGGACAGACCCATTTTTAATCCAGATAATAAGCATTGAAATGCTTCACTTTGTTCATCATGGAGGAACTCCATGCAAGTGAAAAACTACAATGGTGGCACTTTGTTATTTAGTGCTTGCGTACAAATACACTCACACTCACATGCCTCGGTAGCCTGGGCCCACCCATACTTCCTCTGACGCTACATTCAATTTCGCGAGCAAGTCAGTATGGCCATTGTGCCGATTTAGAGAAATTATTTTTCCAAAATCAGTGGGCACCAATGAGAAACGAGCTTACGCATACGTAATCAGAATGAGTGGTCTGATTGGTTGTAGATTCGTCAAGTAGTATACAGAGGTAGAGTGCCTTTAAGGCACTCTATACAGAGGCATCTGATGGACGCAGGTTAAGACCGCCTCCCAGAAGACGGTTAGTAATGTAGGATGGCCAGACTAAGCTCCCCTCATCAGATACACGACGATGTCTGGGAGCCAGATTGTCATGTCAGCAAAAATCACTGAACTCAAACAGCATAAATCACGACAGTCCCTCTGTTATGAAAAAAGGGCCCCTTTGGAAGTGAGTGTTGCCCTTGGATGTCTGATGCGGCTTCTCTGCCTGCTCCAGCAGATTTCATGTGCAGCGTTTATGTTCCTGTTTGCTCTGCTGTTCATGACATCATTATCGGCCCTCTGAGACTAGTGATTGTTTGTTGTCCAGGTAGCTGTGCATGTAAATCTCTCACCCCTCTTTTACAAAGGCCTTTAAAAGCACCATGTATCCCTTGACTTGACCGATCAGAATCTTTATCCTCCATTCAATCATCGCTGTTACAATGGGAGGGCTCCAGCACCATCTCTGTGGACATGGGGTGACAAGGCATAGTTTATTAGACTGATAGCAGCTCTGGGCAGTGTCTAGTGTCAGTGTCAGCAATGTGACTTGGTGTTATGTATGGGTGTATGTGCCATTGTTATTGTGTGTGTGTGTGTGTGTGTGTGTGTGTGTGCTGTATCTCTAGCTCTTCCATGGTTTCTGGGCGAGTTGCTGGGTCTGTGTTTGTTTTCTGTGCCGCAGAGCAAGCAGGACCGGACATGGCGTGTGCAGATTGTTATTTGCAGAGGGTGTGAGCAGAGGCACTTCCTGCTCTCCTCCTCATTCCACATCTGTGCAGACAGGGAAAAGGGAAAAACAGAGAGGCAGAGGAGAAGAATGAAGAGGAACAGGTGTGTCCTGTACCCTTACCAGTGTCAAGATTTGATAGCCTTTAAACTGACAGATACGAGGCCTGATTTTGTGGGATACAGTCTTTTTTAAGATATGACCTATAAGGCAGTTCTAAAGAACATGGCTAACTGCAGTCTAGTAAAGTGCGACTCCCCTTTTGTCCTTTGCCACCACAGCTGGTTATCTTGTGGACATTTGCTGCATTTAACTTGAGGTTAGCCCATTGGTTTGTAAGTGCTCTGCCAAAGAACATTCTAAATATAAACTGACAGGAATTCAGGGTGAATCAGGATGGAAATTGTGTACAGTTACCAGTTCGATGTCATTTTAGGCATATTAAGCATATTTACAGTATTTTTCTCCTCAAATAATACCCCTCACCCCTCCTCTCCCTCACTTCCTTACTTCCCATGCTCCCCATTCACAGTGTCTGCAAGGATGTGCGGGCAACTTCCATGACCAGTAACTCAATCGATGCCTTTATATGGCAGTGTTGTTGTGTCTGCCCCAAGGACCTCAGGAAACTTTCTGGTAACCCGCTCCATTAGGCCGTCCCTCCCTCTCCTTCTCCCCTCCCTTTCAAAAAAAAAAAAATGATCACACATCAGGGGCATTCTCTAGATTCCTACCAACGGCGTCTCTTAAACTCCCGATGAAATAGCTGATTAGCACTTTACCGTGTCTGCGGTCCAGTCTGCCCTTTCAGCTAATGCTCTCTGTAGCAGTGTTCTTCCTCAGAGAATGACATGGTTCTGAGGAAAAACATCCAGTGAAAAATGTCACATTCACAGTCATGCCACAGAAAAAGACATTTGTCAGGTTGGCTTATTGTTTTGAACTTTGACCCAAGATATTCTCTCAAGTGGCAGATTCAGGAAGGATGCAGTAGTAAAGAGAGGTATTTTGTGTGGCCTGCCTGTGTGTGTAACTAGCAGAGCTCACGTCTGGGGCTCTTCCTGCATGTAGATGGCCTTCATGACTTTGCCACAACTGCTTTGAGTTGCTCACAGCCATGGGGCTCCCATGCCTCTCTCTCTCTCTCTCTCTCTCTCTCTCTCTCTCTCTCTCTTTCCCTCTCTCTCACCCTCTCAGATGACCAGATGTCAGTTGGGGATCACAGGCCTGATTTCTTAGTCTATTTTTATGTTGATGATGAAAATGCAGGCATAAACTAACTAAAGATTGGGTTAAAGTGCCAAAAAATGTCAGTGGTTCCTCAACTTTAATATTGTTGTGATTGTGCCCTTACACACTGTATAGTGTTTCTGGGTGGCGTGACATGAAGAAAGATTAGTTGATGTTTCTGCCCTAGATTTACTTTTTACAACATGCTTTTTCGTTTGCGCTGTGTTTTATGTGGCTATCAATCAGAGCATTTTATCTCTAATGCCTTGGAGCACATTCAGCCCAATGCATGGAGCGTGGGTTAAAGGTCAAAGTTCAAGGTTCTTGGAGCTTTGTGTGTGTGGTGGGAAACTGGGACTTACCTCACACTACAGGTGTCTTCTTTATGTTTCTGCGTAAGTGTCTTTTTCATGTTTCTGCGTAAGTGTCTGGGTGTGACAGTTACGCAGTCCGTTTTTGTGCGACTGCCGTGTGTCCGTTGGTCTCATGTGGTTTAGTGGCTAAAGTTTCTCAGTGTTTTCAAGGTACAAATTGACGCAAAGTGCTTATGGAACCCGATGCTTTTCCCACCCATAGAAGTGTTTAGCTAAAAAGCTGACACACCTGGTGCTTGCAGTTGTCTCAGGTGTGTGTTTTCACCTGAGTGTGTTCACTAGAGCCGCTCTGCTGCGTCTCCAGGCAACCGGAGACTCTCTCTCTGCCTTCGATAGCAACACGTTCTCCAGGATCCAAGCCTCAGGTGTAGTGTGCGGCAGCTGACGTGAGGTCAACAGGTTTTTCCCTTCCTCCCCCGGGGAGTCTGAGAAGAACTAGGGCTGTGCGATTTTGCCAAAAAACAAAATTGCGATTTTTCTCAACCAATATTGCGATTGCGATTTTTTACAATAAAAACCACAAGCACCAAATATGGCTCATTAATATGCACAAAGTCTAATTAAAAATTAACTATTCTCATTAATCAACATATTTTTATTCAAGAGCATATTTTGTTGCATTGAACCCCAACCCTTGTTTAACATAGTGCAGAGTAATTAACAAACAAGTCTATGCATTAAGTCTATGCACTTACAAAACAAAAATATTGCACATCTCTGCGATTTCGAAATTGCGAATTTCAAAATTATTTTTTTGCGATTATATTGCAAATGCGATTAATTGTCCAGCTCTAAGAAGAACTTATGAATGCTTTTCCGTGAAAGGAAGGAACCTCCTGTCCGCTTGTGTTGGACACACCACCACCACCCACCCTCCCAGCCCTATCCGCCGCGGCTAAAGGAGAGCCTTTGAGTGGAATTATCAAACCCAAATAAAGACAAAGAGTTGTTTTCATCAGGGAGCTGTTCGCATATCATATTTTCATCCACGGAGTGCTTGTCCTGGTCAAGCCTCGTGGGGGAGTCCAGCATGTGGGCCCTGCCTGGGGTCACTCTCGTTCCCTGTACTCCCCTTGATGCGTGGAGCTCTTTTGCTCTCTCTTTCTCTCTCTCTCTCTGGAGCCTGGTGGCATGGCATAGCTGACACTGGCCCAGTCCTCCCATAGCTCTCAGTCTTTGTTCCTCCCCTAATAAAAACAAACGGAGTGGGAACAGTCCGTCCTCACAGCAGACACTGTTCTCTTTCCCTCTGGCTAAAATTAAAGAAAAAGAAGAGAAGAAAAGAGAAGAGTGGAGGACTTGTTCTTCTTTTTTTACATGCTGGCTGCACCCTGTGAGGATCATATCACTAGCGGGCTTTTATTAAAGCATTTATGCCGCCTTGCTCTCTTTCTCTTTCTCCCTCTCTTTCTCTCTCTCTCTCTCTCTTTCTCTTTTTTTTCTCTTTGCACTTCTCTCCCGCTCTCTCTTTTTGTGGGCAGCAGAGGGAAAAAAAAATTCTGGAGTTTATTGGATTTTTATTTTTAACTTTCCTCAAATGTGTTTCAAACCTAGTCCTTGAGCTGCTCTGCTGATGACTGGTTCACAGAAGTGCTCCTTGTTTTCCCAATAGCAGCTCTGAACAAAATGAAAACACAAAAAAGACAATAAAGTATAGCTGCATGGGGCCAATGTTTTCCCTTTGGAGCTTATCTGGCTCACATTGATGTAGCCTCTCCGCTGTGCGCCGCCTGAACTCACCGGAACACCCTTGGGTGAGGTGGAGGTACGTGCGGTGCCGGACGTAAGTCAGAGGAAACGAGATAACAATCCTCCAATCACTGGTGGTAGTGGTGGCCTGTGCGGTAGCCAGCCACTGTGAGTGAGGTAGCCGCTCAGCTCCTTCTTGAACATTCTCCACCACTCCTCACCTCTGCTCCCCTCCTACTGTCCGCCTGCCTGTCTGTCTGTGTGCCATGCTGTGCCACGCACCGTCTGGTACCGGCTCCTGAACTCGCCTCATTAGAGACGGAGTAAGGGGGGTGGTGGGAGCACTCTACAGGAAGATGTAATGGTCAAAAAATGTCTGTTCCTGCTAGGCTCCTGTAGAATTGCATTTTTTTTCACCAAAACGGCTTGTTCACTCTCTCTCTCTTCCTTTTTTCCTGTCATGCTCTCTCTCTTTTACTTACTCTATCTTTCTCTCTCTCTCCTTCTCCCAGTTGCTTTTTAGGAAAAGCGAAGGGCCAGTCTCGCCACAAGAATTTCCATACAACCCCCTGTAATCTGAAACACATTACCACCCCTCCATAAACAGGGCAGTGCTTCTACACCCCCCCCCCCCCCCCCAATGACCCCCTTTAAGTTTTCTCTCCCTCCTTTTCACCCTCTCTCTTTCTCTCTTTTCCCCCCAAAATAAGCTCTGTGCCTCACTGACGTCTCATTTGTGGACTGTGTGCCTTGGCAGACGGCTAAAAAGGCCCAAAGCCTGCCACTCTCTTTCTCTCTCTCTCTCTCTCTCTCTCTCTCTCTCTCTCTCTCTCTCTCTCTCTCTCTCTTTTTTTTTTTTTTTTCTCTACCCATGCTTCTTTCTTTCACTCTGTTCATTTCACTTCGTATAGCTAACACTTTTAGTTGCACAGGTAATCAGTATTTATAATAAAATGAACTAGAAAACCAAACATCATCTCCACATTGTACAGGCATGTGTGTGTGTGTGTGTGTGTGTGTGTGTGTGTGTGTGTGTGTGAGTGTTTGTTCTATCTGACCCTCACACTTGCTTCATGTTTACGGCCTGTGTAGATATTTTATGACTGGCCTGGCTTCTCTTAAGTTGATTGTAGGTCATTTTCACTTTTTCATGGTGAGTCCGGGTCCTTGAATTCCTGTTTTGTCTTTTCCCTCTTCCCTCCTTTTTGGTGATCACTCCCAGGACCAGGATCAACCTTGGTTAATTCACCTTTTTACCACTTCTGCTGTGATTACATCTGGCTTGCTAGATGATATAATTTTTGCCTGTGTGTGTGTGTGGGTGTGGGTGTGTGAGTGTGTGTGCACGTGTGTGTGTGAGGAGGGCAGGGTGTTATGCTCACATAACACATCTAAACTGCTCCCGCTCATTATCTGATCACGGGCTCTTCCAGGCATCCCGTCTCTGTGATTTGAGACGTGATGCGCGCGCTGCTGATTTAGTTTTCAACAGGGATCCGCAGCCAGGGAACATGTGAGACAGGCTGATAAGAGGCGGACACAGAGAGACGGGGAAAAGAAAGAGAGAAAGAGAGAAAGCACTGTCGGCTAACCTACTGTGAGTCAGGCTTTGTACACAGCAGCCATGACGTCACTCAGCTTGAGTTCCCTCTTTCTGTCCTCTTTAACAGGAGAGCAGGGGGGAGGGAAGGAAAGGGTGGGGCAGGGGCAGGTGGGAAAACCCACTTGCAGCCATCCACTGACTCACCGTGTCATCCCTAGTTTTTGTTCTTTACTTCTCCGTCCAGGAATACACTCCTGAATTAAGTGTGCCGCTCCCTTTCCCAGTCAATGTGGTTTCTGACACTTTTTTTTTTTTGCCCTGCTTGCCCACCCGCCCGCCCCTTTCTCCCCTGACAGTCTGTTTTCCAGCTTGTCCCTGCCCTCTTTTCACCCTGATCGAAACTGGAGAGTGTTCCCCAAATAGCATGCTGAGTAACGTCTGCGTCTGTTGGATGGCCTCGTCATTTTTGTATTTTTCTGTTTATATTTTACTCATTCGCTCACTCGCTCATCCCATCCCTCCCTCTCTCCTCCCTCCCTCTCTCTTTCCCTCTCACACACACTCTCACACTCACACACACACACACATTCTCACACTCTCTCTCTGGCTGGTCCATAATCCCATCTGTTTTCTCCACATTTGTAGAGCCAAGAGTCAGCCTAAGAGTGATGTGCTAAAGTGACAATAGCCTCAGCCGCAGACCCTAGGCCCCGTCTCTAACACCAGATCTCCAACAGCCATTTTTATTGGAATTCTGAAATAGGATCTGAGGACCAAATAAAAAGAAGACAGGCAGAGAGAGAGAGAGAGAGAGAAAGAGAGAAAGAGAGAGAGATAGAGAGATAGAAAGAGAGAGAGAGAGAGAGAGAGATAAACAAGCTACTCTTTCTTCTCCTTGTCAGTTCTCCATCCCATCCCCTGACAGGAGTGTCAGACACAAAGGGACACCAAAGCGTCTGATCTCCTACAGACAATAGGGATAGGGACGAGGGGTGCGGGTGTGTGGGAAGCCAGAGTGAAATAACACAGCCATCAATGTCAGCTCACAGGCCCTGGTACGGTGCTCACACCTGCCTGGCATTTTCTTTTCAACCCAGAAGGAGCGCTAATGCAGCTAGCCATAGCTAGCTATTCTAGAGCATGATGTTAGTAGTCACTAACACCTGAGGCCTATCAATATCAACTATTGAGACTTTAAAGCAGACTAGTTGCATGTCTGTACTTTTTCATGCTCCTTCCCTCCTCCTTTATTTAGCTAGGCCTACTTGAAAGACAGAGGTTGCTGCTCCAACACATTGCTAATATATCTCCTGGCTTGACCAGTATGGAGTCACCGAAGCGAGAACTGGGCTGGTGGAGAGAGTTGGAGAGGGAAAGAAATGGAAAGAGGAAGAGAAAGACTCTGGAACTGGAAGACTAGAGTGAATCTAATTGAGAAAGCTGCAGCCAGCTGTGAGCGCAGGAGCCAGCAGACAGGCCCTATCCACCCCCGGGGGGAAGATTGATTTGTCTTTTTTGGCCGTGGACGATGGGAGTGCTAAGCTTTTCGAGCCCTGTCACCCACGGCGGCGGGGAGCTCCTGTTTAGCGCTTCAACGAGCGCACAAAGCTGGCAGAAAATCCCATAATGCAACTCCCAGATGTGTGGAGGTTGAGGCGGGTGGGCCCACGTGTTTCAGAAAGTAGGGGGGGCAGCAGGGGTGGGAAACAGGCTGCGGTTGAAAGGGGTTCAAAGTCATTCTAGCTACTCAGGAGTAAAAAATGACACAACATTGTTAGCTGCAAGCTTTTTTCCATGTTATCTTCCTGCAAGCCCTCGTATATTAACCCCATCAAAATTCCTCCTGGAATGGGTTGTTTATTACCTACAAGATATGCAACATTTATCCTACACTTCTGACGAGGGAAAAGAAGACTTTCACCATTGTTATTAAGCTATTCTTTAAACAAACCCCACACCCATTTTCACCATTAGTTAATCATTAATTACCCAGACATTCCAGGACAAGGCTGAACTGCAGAGAGATAACAATTGCAACTGAATAGCATTGCAGCACAGGGCATGCAGTAAGACCATAAAAACGTGTTTATCAGTAGGCCATGGCGTTACATCTGCGTGCTGTGCGAGGTCATTACCCAGCATGCCTTTGTGCTAAGCTGTGGGTGGTGCAGCGAGGGTTGCTGCTTGATACTAAATTGTCAGGCTGGGATAATAGGGGATCAGAGGCAGATTATCTCCATGTTGCTGGATCACTAGATAGAGCGTCTGGATTGTGGGCACGGGCGGGCGGGTAGTCGGGGGGGAATGAGGGGGGGGCTGTGTTTGTAAGGCAGCTCTTGCTTTCGAAACACACGCACACACACACACACACACACACACACACAGGGTTTCTGTATCTCTTCCTTGCTCTCAATCACTCTCACACCTTTCCCCTACTTCCCTTACACACACACTCTCACTCTCTCTCTCTCTCTCTCACACACTCACACACACACACACACACACACACTTTTGTCAGTTGCCTCATAGGATCATTTTTACTAGTGTGGTTCTGCCGTTGCTGTCTTTCTCATTCTCTGCACAAATCTGAATGTGCACACTTGTGTTAGAACATAACCAGTGCCACCCCACCCTTGTTAACCACAGACAAATAGCCACAAGGTAGTCCCACCCAGAGTGACTGGAACTGGCATTTATCTGTGCTGGTGCCTATAATCCAGATCCCAAAAATTGACCCAGCCTGGGCTGGGCTGTGCTGGCTGTGATTCTTGCTGGTTTTGGCTTCGCATGAGGGTCCCCGTCAGCCTTTAAATCAAGAGCATCATTACAAATCTGAGACCAACAAAGTAATTGATCTTAATTATACTCTTAGTAATTATTGGAAGTTTACAATATAGTTGGAAATTAATTTCTTATTAATTTTATAGTCTTTGGTCCTTCCTGTTTCTGGAAGTACAACTGTTCTTCAGTGATATCTCCTTTCCAGGAAACACGCAAACAGAAATTAAATGAAAAACACCACCAGACAGCTTGATGCATGCAATCAACTTTTAATTTGGTCTTTAGTGCCAACACATTCAGACTTTAATCTTCCTCCGAAGCTCGAGGACAGCTGTGGCAATCCGTGTTGACTAAAGCGAACTTGCGCTGGAGTGTATTACTGGAGGCCTGCTAAGATTGTGTTTTCACCTGCTTTGGCATTGGGCTTTTAGTGTTAGGCTTTTACACGGGGCCGTCATGAACGCAAGCTTGTAAATGTCACATTGAAAAGTAAGCAAGCATTTTAAGAGGCTCGAAAGAGAGAGAATGTGTGTGTGTGTTTATGTGTGTGTCGGTGTGTGTGTGTTTGTGAAAGAGAAAAGAAAGCGAGAGGGAGTGTGAGAAACAGTGACAGAGGAACCGTGTGTGTATGAGAGAGAGCGAGCGAGAGCTTAAGTGTGCCCAGCTGTGCGCGGAAGTGCGTCTGGCTGGACAGCCTGCTTGGGCCCGCGGCCTTGATCTCCATCCAGCTGCAAAGCTCCTCCCAGGGGCTCGCTTGTCGGGAACAGGGGGAACAGGGAGGGGTGAGACCCGGTGTGCTGGCCAGGGGCTGCTGCTGGCGTCCCTCAACACTTCCCACCCTTGGCCTCTTGGGACGCTAGCGCGCTACCGCCCTACACGTCTGCCTCTTCTTCTCTTGCCCTTTGGAAGCTAACTCGTTAGCTCCTGGCTCCAGCTGGCTTCTTTCTCCTTTCACTCTTTAAGCCTACTACTGATGTGCTGATGTGTGGGGCCTATATTTGCTGTAACATTTCTTGGGCCAATGTCTCCAAACAACTTAGAACTCAAGAAAAAGGACAGGACCATCTCATCATGTTGACGTTAAAAGATGCTATTAGCTAATACAATAATAATAATGTAATTAATACTATGACCTAATAATATACAAAATATAATACAGGGAAACATTATTTGTGTTTGTTAGTGTTCTGTTCTCATATGATATCTTTCTGTATATGAGACATTAGTCACACAAACTGGGATTTAAACACATCATCCCTATGACTTTGTCTTTGGCTGTGTGAATGCCATTGTATTGCATTACCCTGTCGTGTGTGTATTCCTCCTTGTACCCTGTCTCATTCTTCCTCCAGGGTCAACTTCTCAGTGTGCTGTGAGAGCTCTCAGCACTTAGTCCATGATCTTATCATCTGCAAAGTCTCCCCTTCACCGGAGAAATTCCCCCCAAAAATTCCCACCTTTTGTTCTCAGATGTGTCCTCTGGGCGAGCTCTGCTCCCACCCTGTCCCAAAACATCTGGCCCATGTCTCCTAAGAGTCCTCCGCAGACATGACTGCCCCTGAGAAACTACAGATAGAGAGAGAGAGAGAGAGAGAGAGAGAGAGGCAGTTGAACGAAGGGCTTCTGTTTCTGGTAGCAGCCCCTTCCCACAGGTCAGGACCTCACAGAGGCAGCGAGGCTCCTGCTGATGGCCTATAGAGATTTCGCACACACACACACACACACACACACAGACACTCTCTGTCTCTCTTGTTTTCTCTCCACTCATCCTTCTTCTCCCTCTCTCCTGCGGCTGTCTGCGATTCATCTCCCAGACGTTACATGGACCATTGCTGTTGTTTTTTATGGTGGTGTGTGTGTGTGTGTGTGTGTGTGGGGGGGGGGTTGCAGATGACTTCTGATTGCAGGACTGCAATGTAAATGGCCCATGACTCACAAATCTATTTATACAGTCTGGAGACTGGGGAAACTCTCCAATCCACAGGCTCCACCGCTCTGTTGACACTCTGAGGAGGAGGAGGATAAGGGTGAAAGGAGAGTGGGGGGGGGCAGTTGCTGTAGCATGGTTGCGCAAGTTTTCAGCCTCAGGGGCTGCAAACAACAGATGGTTGGTGGACCTTTGTCATTGTAGTGTTTGTGTGTGTGTGTGTTATCACGTGACACACACACACACACACACAAACACACAAGCCAGTTTGAGAGATCATAATGAGAAGGCCACAGAACTGTAATCATATGTTGTCTGGCATGTTACCGTGTGTCAGAGAGTTGTGGACATCACTCATCTCAGAGCAACACCAAACCAGTGGTTAGTTTTATTTACAGTGTGTCTTCCATTGTCATGCTGATGGTGATTTCATTTCGCCTGCTGTTCCCAGGCTGATTTGCAGACTGTAAAATCATCCCCCAGTGCAGCTGTTTATTACGCACTGTCAAACACTGATGTCATACGACTGCAAATGGTTTTGAGACCCTCCAGGACTTTATGATGTTGATACTCATTGTGGCCTTGCAGTGTCAAAATGTATTATGGCCTTGCAATCACCACAATTTTTATACAACATTCTGGACAGTTTCTTGAAAAATCTGATTTTCTTGTTGAAATGTATAGCTTACTCCATGTAATCCATAAAGTCCTGCATGATGACAAAGAAGATAATGTGGATGATGATGGTGATAATGCACCCCACACTCCCCACACAATGCCTTAGAACAGGGGTGTCAAACCCAAATTCACATTGGGACAAAATTAAAAAGTGGGACTAGATTTGCCTCCAGCCTATCTTGAAAGCTCCTGTTTTCCATCTTTTGTTTGGTCATGTTTGGGGAGGAGTGTGTTAAATATCTCTAAGCTGACTGGTAGCATTGATGCTAATGACTGTCAACCGAAAAGGAGGCGATGTTGGGGATCCCAACCGAGAGACCAATGCACTAACAAAGCATTCAGGGACTTATATTAGTATTAGTGGTGTATGAACTTTGGCAGACCAGCTCTTATACACATTTGATATGATCTCGCGGCCCAAATTTAATTACGCAGAGGGCCAGATTTGGCCCGCGGGCCAGAGTTTGACACCTCGGCCTTAAAACATTACAACTTCCACCACAGTTTTTCATAATACCTGGCGCAACATCAGCACAGTCTCAAAAAAGGCCTGTAACCTCCTGGAGAGCTTTGTTACAAACTTGTCTTCTCTTTACTTCTTTATGATCTTTGTCCAATCTTTGTGATTAAATTAGACCCCATAACAGATGGGAATGCTGTAATTGAATACATTTGACTTGCTGTAAAAAAACAGCATCTGTGTGAACAGCCAGAAACCGGTATGCACACACACACACACACACACACACACACACACACACACGCACATACACATAATGCACACTCACACAAACTTTCACTCACACACACAAACGCATAGCTAGGCACACAGACCCACATCTTGACCAGTGAACAATAGAGCGGGCCCGTCCCCGCTTGCAGCTTGGACTCAGGCACAAAAGAACCTTTCTGCTGAAGTCTGCCAGCCGGCTGCCAGCGCTAGCGCCACCACACTGCACCGCACCACACCATGCCACTACGTGTCACGCCGCCTCGTTGCTGCAGTCACGGGCTCCAAGGGTGTCATCGACACAGGGGACCTCAGACTCACACACACACATGCAGACATGCGTAGACACAGAGAAATGCAGATGTAAATGCAATAACTACTGAGCTCCTTTACCTCCCACTGACTCATCTAAAGCACACTCCATTGTCTGTGTGTGTGTGTGTGTGTGTGTGTGTGTGTGTGAGTGAGAGAGAGAGAGAGAGAAACACTCATGGTTAATCAGCTGGGCACACAGTGGACATGAGTAATGGGACATCGCCTTGACATGCAAATGCTTCCTCACTCTGTATGTAATTCAGGAAGCTGAGCGGCTGGAGGCCGCGGGTGTGGTCCATGCAGGTCAAGCCCAGCTGACTCACTTAACATTCTAAATAAATACACTTTTGGGTTAGCTAAATGCTCTCCTTTATCTAGTAGATGGAGACACAGAGAGATAAAGAGAGAGGAATTTCTTATATCTCTTTTCTTTATTCAATGAGTGTGTGTGTGTGTGTGTGTGTGTGTGTGTGACAGTGGATCCTCCATCTACCTCTGGAGAAGGACCATGCTAAAGGCTGGGAGATGCATGTTGTGTTTCTAGGAGAGCTTTCAAAGTGCCTGAAGAGAGGTTCTGGGCAGGGCAGGATGGAGCAGTGAGGGGCTTTGGCAGTCGTAGACTAGCGAGAAGAAAGGGGGCATTATTCAAGGGAGGGGGGATGGAGAGAGTGCACAGAGAGAGAAAGAGAGAGAGAAGGGAGGTGACCTAGGTCTTCTCAGGATAGGAAGGAAATGAGGCCTTCACTCTTAGGGGCTTCAGGCAACATCAGCTCCCCTAATTGTGTGTGTGTGTGTGTGTGTGTGTGTGTGTGTGTGTGCGTGCACACACACAGCTGGCAGTAGCCTGGGGCACTGGTTAAAACCAACATCTTTGCATGGAAGCTTCATACCCAAATACTGATTGGAAATTTAGAAAAGCAGTCAAAGTTCCACAGACCACAGAGACACACATACACACACACACACATGCAGTTCTGTTGAGTGTCAGTCACAGCACTGATATCTTGAGCTCGTCCAAGGTCCTGTGACCTAGAGAGAGAGGAAAGGCCGTGGCATCTGTTTTCATCCGCTGAAGGCTATCTATCTACAGTATTTGTTTTGGAAGGAGGATTAGAATGGATTTGTGAGAATGAAAACAATTGATTTTGTAGGGCATTGTTTATCTTCTGGCAAAGTTGTCGTTTAAGTGTGGCATTCAAACACAATTGCCCCCGGGGTGATGTATATGTGAACATTTGTGTGGGCAGATGTATATCATCCGTTTTAATGTGTGGCTTCATGCACAATGTTTGCAACTTCGATTAAACGGAAGCAAGCTGCTGAGTTCACTTTTTTTAAGTAAAAGTTAAAGCTGGAAAATAGACTTAACACTGAATTAGGTTAGGTGCTTTAGGTTGCATTTGTCACTCTCTGATTACTCTGTACAAACATGTGCCTAAGGCAAAGTCCCATTCAATCAGCGTGAACCCATTTTTGTGTTCAGCTGCAGTGTGCGAAGACCTGATTCATCCGCAGCTCGTCACCTAGTAGTGGGTGGAGAGAACAACAGGTTGAGCTTGGGGAGAAAAAAGAGAATGGAGAGTTTCGAGACACGCAGGTGTAAGTGGATTACCTTGGCACAGATGAAAACATAACCCAGACGTTACCTCTGTTATTGTCTGACACACAGCCGTCTGCTGTGTTGCCTTAGAAACAGGTAGGCTCGCCGCAATTCCCAAAGCTGCTCTCTAGTCATGCTTTGGTGATATTTGTCTCCCCCAGGTGAGCGTTGTTTTCATACAGTTTCAGGTATAACTCCTGTTGTAGGACTGTTCGAAAATATTCTCTTTAGTCCCAGTGGGAACATCTGGTCACACTCAAGGCATGCAGGAAGGAATTAAAATGTTTTGAGTCTGTTTGAAAAGACCTCTGTTGGTGAGACGTCCAGTCCACAAACATCCCAGGCAGGGCAGTCAACATCCTGGTCGTTGAATTTAAGCCCGAAGCTGAAGCGGACGACTGGTGAAGTTATTACATACCTTAGCGCTGAGTGATGGCTTATGTTGCTGTGCGCTCGAGACAGGCCTGGATGGCTGAACGCTCAAAGTCTAGTGGAATTTATTTTAGCCCTGAGGACGACATATGCGAGTCATGAAAATATTATTATTAATCGGACCCTAAACAGAAGCCTGCTTGTGATCTGCCATAGCCCTGCTGACATGTTCAAGATCGAGACCTCGGGGCTGTAGAAACAGCAGTACAAGCTGAAACTGGAGTTGCTGAATGCTGCCTTTACCGAAAGCCTTCAAATCAGAGCACACTTTATATTTCCAAGAAATATCCCATCTGCCTGTTTCATTCTGGTCACATTTGAATCGTTCTGCTGGTCATGGAAATAAATGTTGATGGAAGCTGTGTCCAGTGTGTTGGTCACACATTAGTTTGACACTGGGTGCCCATTTGCACTGGTGGTGTGTGTCCGTGTGTGTCCCTGGCATTGTTGTGTACGTGTACGTGCTGTGTACGTGTTTGTTTGTTTGTGTGTGTGTGTGAGAAAGGCTCCCAAGTCTTTTTGCACATCTAACTTCAGTTCTTGTTCTCTTACGTCTGGACATTCAGGCTTTTAAACATAGACAAAAAGATGTGATGTATTCAATGCTGTTTAACAACAGTTTTTCCTATTTGCTAATCCTATGTTGCCCTCCGCCTTTGTCTTCCATTCAGGTTTGAAAAGGGACGCATCTACAGCTACATCGGGGAGGTGGTGGTGTCAGTCAACCCCTACCGTGCCATGAACATCTATGGCCGCGACACGATCGAGCAGTACAAGGGCCGGGAGTTGTACGAGCGCCCACCTCACCTGTTTGCCATCGCAGACGCGGCCTACAAAGCCATGAAGAGGAGGAACAAGGACACCTGCATCGTAATCTCAGGTAAAACAAAAAACGACCTAAATTTCCTTGACTCCACCAGTGTCAGCAAACCTCTGCAGGCTCTGATGCGAGAGAGATTCAACATTCAACATGTAGTCTGTTTTTTGATGTCAATTTGCACACTTGGTGTTTGGCTCGAACCTGCGATTCTGTTGCTAGTGGGTTACCATCTCTCATTGGACACATACACACAGTCACATAAAAGTTCCTGCTGCTGATAGGTACTTTTATGTTACAGCAAAAGATGCAATCGTGCTTCAGCGAGTGAGTGAGTGAGTGAGTGGGTGCCTGAATGAGAGGTTTGATCAATGTCCAGAATCAAACAATGCCTTTAATAGTGTTTGTTTACTGGTTAGGGCAGCTTCTGTCCTGGTCAAACAGGATTTAAATCAGGATTTCAATCCACCCCCCTCCTCCTGGTTAATTCCGATAACAATTCAGATAATCAGATAAAATGCTTTTCTCAGGTCCACTGTCAAAACCTTTCCGCAGATTAATTTCCCACTTCATGGGGAAAAAGGTTAACGAATAGCCAAGGGCCCAAAACAATATTTAGTCTCATCAGTTCAGCAGTGCTATGTTGTTTTCAAGGCGTTGTTCACTGTTCACCAGATTGCTGAGAGGACAGCGTATGCGCTCATCTATCAGGTCCCTGTGAAATAGCTGTGGTCAGGCCGCTGTTTTCTGAACTGATGTAAGATCCCCTCTATCTAGGGCTGGGCTGTTATGAGACCAGCTCAGCTCGCACAGAAACATCAACACCACAGATGACCTCTCTGTATCACAGGCCTTTTCCTCGAATGGAAATATTCAATCTGTGGTCGGTTTCAGTGTGTCATTCCGTGATACAGGGATTTTTTTTCTCTGTCTCAGAGAGTTTCTGTGTGATTTGTGAGCTTTAGGTGGGGCGCTGGTTCGCTAGGGGAGATTAAATTGAAGCTATTTACAGTAGGGTTTGCAGCAGAAGACATTCAATTTGGAGGACTCTAAGCAAACACTCATGGCTGTCCAAGTAGCGACCACAAGCCCTGACTGCATGACTCAAGTATTTGCTTAGCGAAGCGCCATCTAGTGGCCGAGGCGCTACAGTGTCGTGACACACTCTCTCCAGGCAGGTCCACGCTCCTGTCACAGAATACAGACTCGTAGGGCCAGATTATCACCAGCTGTAATGTCACCACCATATTACCGATGCTTTGGCTTTGCTGAAACAACAAACATTTCCATGTTTATTCAATCTGTTTTGTTGTATGTAGGCCATAACCCGCCCTGTTGCTCCTGTCTAATAATAACAGTCCACAGTGACTGATGGCCTCATATTGCCTGCTATAATAGAGATGTTTATCATGCTGTGTGTGTGTGTGTGAGAGTTAAACATGGGTTGTAAATGATGTAAATGATAAGGGCCTTGTATGGTGTGGTGTGTTTGACCGTGGGGTTTTATGTTCTTGTGTTGCAGGGGAGAGTGGGGCTGGAAAGACAGAGGCCAGCAAATACATCATGCAATACATCGCTGCCATCACCAACCCTAACCAAAGAGCCGAGGTGGAGAGGTGCGTGTGTGTGTGTGTCCGTGTGTGTGTGTTAAAGGTGGTTGTTCTGAAATCATTATGGCCCTATATGTTTACTGCACAGCAATAAAATGAACATCCGGTTCAAAGGCTTATAGGCCACTGATACAATAAAACAAATAGTGTCCGATTGTGTCATTCACCCTACATAAAGAAAGAATGTAAATCAACTTTGACCAAAGCCACCATTACTAGAACGATCTTTACTTTTCCTTTAGTAAAAACATGGGCTTTGGCTACATAGACAGTCTGTTTAAAAGAGTCAGACCCAATACAATGCTCGTTGGTGCTGATTCAGGTCTGGCAAAAAAGGGCAATATCTTGGACATATTTATCTCTGTGGCTTGTAGTTTGTTTGTAAACTGATTAAAGACTCTAAATAGTTCTTCTAAATAGTAGTGTTGGACTACTTATGGGTTGTAACTGGGCCTTTTGACAATACCAACTCCCTCCTCATACATTTCTAACAAAAAATGTAATAAAAAATGTGTATAAAAACAATGACATATTATGAAAGATTCTTTGGATAAGATTCAAAGTATGCGCTCTGAGAACAGCACAGAGGAAAGTCAGAGAGAACGTTTTCAAATGTAAACATCCTATTGGTTAATGATAATTGAACAAACAGAATGACTGTACAGCCTGCATTTGGTTAGCACTGCTTAGTAATGTGGTAAGCACTCCAGGGTCTAATAATAGAATTTGAATGAACTTGTGAAAATTCACTTCCTGGTAGAACTTCACTCAAGCTTTGCTTAATCACTGCATTATGTGGAAGAGTGGGTTGTAATATAAAAATGTACCGGTAGTTGATTGTGTGGGGGTGGGGGTGGGTGTGTATTTGTTTATATTTGTCAGTTCTTGTCAGACACGTTTATCTTAAGTGATATTCAGGTAAGAACATAAGCATAAATAATTTTTGTGTGTATATGTTTGGAAACTGCCAAAAAGCGTATGTTAGACCAAAAAAGAAACCCCAACCTGAGCATATGTAGTGAAGCCAATTGATTAGCCCCACTTCATTTATTTTCAAACATGAATGAATCAAATCCCTTCCAGGACAGACATACTGGCACGCTCTCTCTCCCTCTCGCTCTCTCCTTTTCTCTCTTTCACTCTCTCCCCATCACTGCGGCTTCAAAAGCAAGCTTTGAAGCCAATATTCCTCTCAAGTGACAGAAATACCCTGCTCGCCGTGACAGCATTGTAAGGACTTGCAGGAGAACTAAACATCATAAGCATTCTTCAGAGCGTCGTGCCCCATCAAAAGACGAGGAAGTGTGGCTGTCTGAAACCGGCTGAATTTAAGGAAGTTAAAAGGAACGGTACATCCCAGAGAGCTCAAAGAGAGTGGTATTAATAAGAGCTGAAATGTAGGCCAGCCTCTGAACAACAGCAGGACCAGGGAAGCTCTAGTTTGTAGGGGAGGCTTCCTGCTACTAAGATTTTAGATTTGAGATTCAGGACTATTTGTGTATGGTAATAGCCATGATATCGGGGTTTACATCCAACAACTTCAGACTTCATGCTACCACCCTACACACACACACACACACGCACACATGTTGGTGCCCTCTGTGCCAGGGATAATCTGGTGTCATGTAAACAGAGTCCTGTTTAAAATCAGATCAGCTGAGCTGAGCGTGAACTGACATTGGCCGTTTGATGTCGTTTTGCCTCATGGGCCATGTGTGGGCTTCAAGTACAAAGGAAAGCACACCACACGCTTGTTGTGATCAGATGATTGCTTTTGCTCAATGCCTCTCTCTTCTCACGCATCTCCTCAGAGAGACAGAGAGAGAGAGGGAGAGAGAGAGAAAGAGTTTTGGAGGGAGGGAGATTGTAGATTGAGGAATAGAGATTGTAGATAGAAAGAAAGAGGTTGTGGGTAGAGGGTGAGAGAGAAAAAGATTGAAAGAGAGTTGGCTAAAATGGAGCTGATGGCCACTGTAATGACTTTTTGCTGCAGGCCAAATTTTAGAAGTCGGCCTGTTCCCTTTGAGGTCACGGGACAGAGTCTGAATAAATGGTGTCTCAGGCTCGGTTGAAACGCACCAGTAAGTGGTGCAGCGTTGCAGGCTGGGAGCGCGCATTAGCGGAGATCATAGAGCAGAGATTTATGGGTAGGCTCATGTACAGGCTGGGGTCATAGAAAGAGCAAGATGAGTGCAAAAGTGTTTGGGAGAGAGGTTGAATTATTC
>JAGFZM010001651.1:930129-938602 GCA_017657215.1 Limnothrissa miodon
CGGTAGCGTGAGCAGGCGTGTCAGAAACACCCCGCGCTTCCTGTGTGTGCTTTTTGACCTGGACCTCCGCCACGCTCGCTCCAACTCTTGACTCCGACTCCGACTCTTTCTCACACACACTCCCTCTTTTCCAAAAACATCGCCTCCCTGCTGTAAGAACAAGCCTGGTTTTGGCAGTAAAAGTTTCGGCGTCGTGGTGCGGGATTAATTAACAGCATCTCGCGCTGTCTCTCGCCAGTTCTTTTCCTGGCAGCTGGTTGGAGAGATTGGTGTGTGTGTGTGGTGTGTCTGTGCGTGTGTGTGACTGTGTGTGTGTGTGTGTGTGTGTGTGTGTGTGTGTCTGTGTGTGTGCATATAGAAGTCTGGCTGCTGACTCAGCTCTCTTTCTCTCTCTCCCTTTGCTGGTTTCTTGATTATAGCCCTATAAAAAACAGGAAAAATACCCTGCTTCAATCAGTGCCACTAGTCTGCCAGTAGCTTGGGCCTCTGGGGCATTCGAGAGCTGTAACATGAAAAAGTCTTTCACATGCCTTAATAAGATGCCATAAATGGCCAGCAAGATGCAATTCATGCATTTTATTAATCACGGAAGGCCCTTTAGTGCTTTTGTCTGACTCAATGTCTGACCTCCCAGCATCTGAATGTGTGTGTGTGTGTGTGTGTGTGTGTGTGTGCGAGAATGATACTTGGAATGCTCTTTGGGTAACCCCCCCCTCTCTCTCTCTCACAGTCCTCCATAAATGATGGTGCTGATTTCAAAGCAGTGGCTGATGCCATGAAAGTGATTGGTTTCACAGCTGACGAGGTCCAAACCGTTTACAAAATCCTGGCTGCCATACTTCATCTGGTAATGCAATATTTGAAAGTTTCATTATGTGCACACAGTATGCCTTGTGTACCCTGTTCACCCACATGAATGGAGGTGGCGGTTCACAAATGATGTGGTCATCTTAGTCAAAGTGTCACTCACCCACAGAGTACGCAAGCTGATCTGAGAAACGTTTGCCATTTTTGTCATTCAGTGAAATAGGAGTGAGACAGACATGTTGCTTCTCGAAGGGTGAAAAAGAGAATGATGATGATCTTGTTTCATCTCCAGGGCAACCTGACGTTTGGCACGGACGGCGACGTGACGCTGATCGAGAACTCCAAGCTGGTGGCCATCCTAGGTGACCTGCTGTCCACCAAAGAGGAAAACATGGAGAAGGCGTTGCTCTACCGCACGGTGGCCACTGGCCGGGATGTCATCGACAAGCAGCACACGGACCAGGAGGCCAGTTATGGACGGGATGCGCTGGCTAAGGTATGACACAGCCGCCAGCACCCATATTGGATATATTGTGAATACAAATCTCGCTATTCAAAACAACTTAATCCCCAGACCCCTGATGCGACTGATGCAATCACATAATGAGTCTTATGTGTAGGTATGTTATGAGATCATGAGAAAGGTTCTTTATCAATTATAAGGGCATTTGGTTGGTTTTATGGGAAAACAACAAAAAACAAAGTACTCATTCGTCTTCCAATAGGTGCACTGTGTAGCCCTCACAAAGCCCGACATAGTCAGCTGACAGATGTAACATTGGAGTCTCATGATGGTACCTTCTCTCTCTCTCTCTCTTTCTCTGTTTTTCTCTCTCCCTCCCTCCTTCTCCTCCTCTCCATTATTCTCAGGCCATTTATGAGCGGCTCTTCTGCTGGATAGTGGGGCGGATCAATGACATCATTGAGGTTAAGAACTATGATGCACGGGTGCATGGGAAGAACACAGTCATTGGTGTGCTGGACATCTACGGGTTTGAGATCTTCCAGAACAACAGGTCAGTCTGGCCTTAACTGGGCAGGGTGACAAAGACAGAACACGACGCCCTATGTGTCCCTCTTGTACTAACTGCTATACGTATATATCATATAGGTTATTCACATGTTGCTATAGAACTATACTGTAACAACTACTAATTAGGTTGTTTTTAGAGTAATTTGCAGGTATGTGATTATTTGTATGTTATGATCAAGTAAAAACAAATCAAGACAGAAAAAATCATATTGAATTTTGGAATTTTGAATTTTCAAAATGTATTTCTGTAAATTCATTGCAAATTTGAAATCTTCAAACTTGTTTTGATTTCTTTCTTTCTTTCCTTTACCTTTTCCCTCTAACATCAGCTTTGAGCAGTTCTGCATTAACTACTGCAATGAGAAGCTGCAGCAGCTCTTCATTCAGCTGGTACTCAAACAGGAGCAAGAGGAGTACCAGCGCGAAGGCATCCCCTGGAAACATGTGAGGAGAATATTGGTTCCACACATATGTCACTCTAGTGGTTCTGCAAGTGGATGTGGTAGATGAATGTATTTGATAATAGTGCAAAATCTTAATACATCATTGGCCCATTTTCATTTTTAAGTTCATTTTTTACATAAAAGTATTAAAAAATATTATAAATTAATTAAAAATATAATCTCTCTCTCTTTCCTTAGATTGACTACTTTAATAATCAGATCATTGTAGACCTGGTGGAGCAGCAGCACAAGGGTATTTTTGCTGTGCTGGATGAAGCCTGTATGAATGTGGGGAAAGTCACAGACGAGATGTTCCTGCAAGCGCTTAATGGCAAGCTGGCCAAACATGCCCACTACACAAGCCGGAAGGTAATTCACTTTTACTTGAACACCCACAACAAACAAACACACACACACACACACAGAAAAATAATAGCTCAGACATGGCCACAGGAGATGGTGACACAAACATACAAACACACACACACACACTCTCTCTCTCTCTCTCTCTCTCTCTCTCTCACACACACACACACACACACACACACACACACACACACATTCACTCAAGTACTTACACTAACCATACAAGCATGTACATACACACACACACATTTGTCAAACACAGTACTCAAGGACTCAAGAACTTATTGCACAAAACTCTCACAACCTCAGCAACCAAACAGATAAGTCATATACACCTTGCATAAAAGTGGAAAAGCGCAACATGACACACACAGTCCTTGGAGGTTGGCGCAGGCAGAAATACATAAGTTATAAAAATACAATCACCATTTAAATAAAAAAATATAACCACCATTTAAAGGGTCCTCTCAGCTGTTTTGTCAGGTGGACACTAGGGGGCGACAGCAGTCAGGGAAGGAGCGCTGCCCCATCTTGACTCAACACTTTGCTGTAGGTGATGTCACTTGCAACCAATGAGAGTCACTGAGGCCTGTGTGTAACTGCTCTGGCATTAGGCACCGCCGAGCGAGAGCAAAGTGTCTGCGAGTGTGGAGAGGCATACTGATGAATTGATAACGAAGTCTGGGAGAGGAGAGAACGAGAGAGAGAGAATAAGAGAGATGAGATGACAACAGGCAGAATTAAAAACCTTGAGCCACAGAGAGGTGTTTACCGAGGCTATTACTCAGTCCCTGGAATGCCCAGATACCCGGGCTGCCACCCAGGGTTGCTGTCGCCGCTGTGGTCGTTGTGATTCTGGGAATGAACTCAGCGGTTTGCCTTAGTCACTGCCTGCCCCTAGTCCACTCCAGGCCAGTGAGAGCACATGGCTGGGCTGGGCTGGGCTGGGCTGGGCTGTGCGGCAGAGTGATCATGGAGGCAGACACACTGCTGCAGCAGGACCACACCTCTGCTCTGCAGGACACACAGACACACTGCCCATCATTAAAGCACCACACCGGCCAGAGAGAGAGAGACAGACAGACAGAGAAAGAGAGAGAGAGGATGATGATGATGATGATGATGATGGTGGTGGAGAGCATTGTATTTTTCCGTATTTAGCCGAAGGGATAAGAAACGTGTAAGTTTATTGGACTTTAAAATGGCAAAAAGGACAGGAATAAAAAAATATATATATCTATATTTAGACCTATGAATGGAATAGATCTAGAGTCAGACATGAGAGAGGAGTACAGAGGGCAGACAGGTTTCATTAGCAAAACGTTACAGGGAGCCATTTCCTTGGTCAAGAGGGCACCAGAATGAAAAGAGAAAAATGAAAAGGAACAGACTTTGAAAAGCTATTTTGTTAGCGAAAGCTAGTGAGCAGCCGTTCCCTAAGAGGACATCAAAATGGACCGGGGAGGACTCTCAGTAGAGGCTATGTCTGTGTCTTTCAAATGAAGAAGAAGGGGAGCAGGTTTTGTGATTTATTTGTGTGTGTGTGTGTGTGTGTGTGTGTGTGTGTGTCAGGACCTATGAATAATCAGCCGGCTCTCTGGGAGCCTGGATAATGAGCCCGGCCTGCCTCGTGTTTAGAATGCAGGAGATGGGCCCCGGCTCTAAAGGTATCGATGTAGCACTGCACAATTACATCAGCTCAGTCACACCCTGCTGTGTGTGTGTGTGTGCGCATGTGTGTGTTTATGCATGGGGATACACAAATTACTGTGTTGTGGTACTGTGAGTATCTGTGAGCAAGCTGTGTGTTTGTGTTTTGTGTGTGTGTTCTGTTCTAAATACAGTATATCCGTAGTCAATATGTGGATGAGGAAAGCATGGCGAACAGCTTTCCAGCACAGCTCAGGAGAATAGATGTGGATTTGTGTGTGTGTGTGTGTGTTTGTTGTTCTTTGAACCTAGGATTTCAAATGTTCAGAATGCCAGTGAGCAGTAATGGGGATGGTGTGTGCATGAGGATATATCTGTGTCATGCAGCCAGCCAACCAGAACAAAGGAGCCGCACCACTGATCCACTTTGCTGTCCCACGGGCGCTGCAGCAGAAGCCCACTCGATGTGCTTGTGGCTCGGCTAGCAGGTCCAACTGGCCCAAAGAACCCGCTCATCCCCAGATGGTTCCGCATGGACATGTGTTCCATATGGGTTCCAGGTGGTTTATGCTGGAGGACTATCCAGTTCATCTGTAGCAGTACTAATGTAAACTCCAATATATAATGTAATATAATATAATATAATATAGCATCACTTTTGTGCTACCTTTCTTTAGTTCTGTCAAGGCTCTGAGACTAGCCATAGCACTGGATCAGTGAAAGAAGTCCTTTCATTGAATTGTATGGTTTTAATTTTAATCCACCAAAAAGCACAGGGACATCCTTCTTCCATTAAATAAGGTTATTTTTGCACAAGGAGGTGAGTTATGCGCACTGTGTGTGTGTGTGTGTGTGAACTACTTTCCAAACACAGTTCAGGGGTGGCTAATATTTTAGAAAGCTGTGCCACAGTTCCTGTTTTTAGCAGGGTGAGTTCCTCTCATTTCATGGTACGTACTCCTCTTCCCCCTGCAGTCTTCATTTTTAAAAGGATGGAGAGACAGAGAGAAAGAGATGGAGAGAGGGAGAGTGCAAGGGAAGGAGGAAGAAAATAAACGTTTTCACCCTTGGTTGATTCAAAGTATGCAAGAGCTCTGCAGATGCAATGACTTCAGGCACTTTTTGCAGTGCCGTTTCCTTTTTGGTAACTAGTTGGGAGTGTGTGTGTGTGTGTGTGTGTGTGTGTGTGTGCGTGTGTGTATGTGTGCGAGAGAGAGAGAAAGACAGAGCAATTTAGTGAAGACAGGAGGACTCGTGGAGGGAGGGAGAGATCAAAAAAGTGTGTGTGTGTGTGTGTGTGTGTGCACATGTGTACAATGTGTCACTATCGTTGAGCGTGTGTGCACAGATCTGTAGTTTGTGTCAGTGCCGTCGCCTCTCCTCATTCTCCTTTAATGGTTAGCCGTGACGCCTGACATAAATGCTGTATGTTCCAAACGCCTGTCAAGGCCTGTGAGCGAATACCAGCGCAGCTCTTGCTGATAGTCCCGGCTTCTGTGCAGAACCCTCTTTTCCTGTTCCCTTCATCATTGGGATGGCATAGAAAAAAAGAAACTGCTTGATCAGTTCCCCCTCTCTCTCCCATACACACACAGACACACACACACACACACACACACACACAAACTCACAGGCAGCGTTAGCTTCAAGGGCCACAAGCTTTTAAAGCATCAATGTTTATGCCTTCGCTTTTGGAAGCGACTTGAAATTCTTTTTTAAGTGTGATTTTTTACCCCCCTCTTCCAGGCTTACCACTGTCTGCAGGGATGGTTTAATAAGCCTAGTCATTTAATTTTTTATTTACCTTCTTGTTTGTTTTATTTATTTGACACTATATATATATAAAAGAAAATCTGTCGGTGCATCCAGAATCTTGGAACACATTTCTTCCTGCTCTTCTTCTTATGAAGGAGAGAAACTCTAACGCCTGCTATTCTGGAGCTCTCATGTGCTGCAGCAGTCTTTAGAGATAACGTCTAGCGTTTGGTGATAGTTTGGTGATAGCTCCAGGGATGCAGGCAGAAAAGTGTGAAAATGAGTTGCAAATGATCACGGGCAGGGTGATTGAGGGGTGGGAGGTTTGGAGGTTTGCTGCACGCCCAATATGTAGTCCTCGGTGTGCAATGCCTCATAAACAGATGTATTTGAGCACCTGCGTTATTTTGTGTGAGAATTTGCCCTTTCTGTGCACTGACCTTAACTCTTCAGAACCAGGAGGAAATTTCATTGAGTTGTTTTGGTATTTCCGCTCACCTTTTCTCTTCCTTGTGTCTTTTCTCTCTCTCCCTCTCTCTCACTCTCCCTCTCTCTTTCTTTCTCTTCATCTTTCAGCCATGTCAGGATTTTTCTAGTGTCTGAACTCGTTGAGCTAGACAAATGCAGAGGAGGTTTCAACTTCATAGCTTTTTTATCAGTAAAGAAAAGTATAAAAGAAGTTTTGTTTCACATTTCTTCCTCCCTCAGGGGAGTGAGGGCTCTGAGAATGCAGGGAGAACTCTGACTTTGTCCACACGCAACCTCAGAACACCCTCGAGACAGCCAGTGTGAGTGTGTATGTGTGTGTGTTTGCAAACTCTCATCAGTTCGCAAGTTGGAACTACAAGGCAGAATTTCTTGTCTTTTTTAATCACTCTCATCCAATTACAGCGCATGTCAACAGCTCTAGGTGCTGATTAAACAGAATGTTCTTGTAATCTACACCTGTCCTCTGAGTGTGTGTGTGTGTGTGTGTGTGTGTGTGTGTGTGGTAGAGGGGCATATCCTCATAAAGATGATGTTTACAATTTTTAGTTGTTTATTATTCTGCATGTGCAGTGTTAAGTTTCAAAAGTGTTCATGTTTATGTGTAAGTATCTTTCTCAGACTTGCTTTATATTGGAACCCTGGATGTTTTTGCTGTATTGGGGCCTGAAGTCTGGCCAGAGCCCCTTCAGTATAGTGGCTGTTTTATGACGTGGCCCTAAAGCATCCAGAGACTGTCACTCTGCTCCGAAGATGAAGAGATTACTGCAGTCTCTGCTCTCGATCTTTCTTTTATCATTTTTCATGTTCTCTTACAATGTGTTTCTCTATCTATCTATCTATCTCTCTCTTTCTCTCTCTCTCTCCATCTTTTCATCTCTCTATGTCTCTTTTTTCCCGTGGTTCCACTCCTCCTTACAGATGTGTGTTATGTTAATGCCCCTATCCCCATGCTGCTAATTGTGGTTGTTTGCTGACACAGACCACCATGCTGTGAGTTCACCAGCTATGGGCTTCTCTGCCTCCTTTTCTCTTCTTTCAGCCTCTCTCTCTCTCTCTCTCTCTCTCTCTCTCTCTCTCTTTTTCTCACTCTCTTTTTATCTAGTATCCCCCATCTTCTCCCTGGATCTCTTCTCTCTCACACACATGTTCTTTACTTACACCTTGCTCACTATTTCTTCACACACTTCTCTCTATCCCACCTTTGCCATAAACGTCATCATCATGTTTCTTTCATCTTTCACCACTGTCTCTCTCTCTATTTCTCTCTCTCTCTCTCTCTCTCTCTCTCTCTCTCCTTTTCTCTCTCATTTCTCTCTGCACGTGTGGGCTGCACATGTGACAGCTCGAAGAGACACTGACACTGACGCTCGTCAGCCAGGCAGGACCCGTACCGTACGTTAAGATAATGGGTTAGGCAGTCACGTGTGAAGCCAGTTACCCCCACTGATCTGCAATCAGTGTTTTTTACGGCCACAGAGACCCAGCAGGTGGCTAGAAAAGGGAAAGACAGAAAAGAGAGAGAGAGAAAGAGCAGAGGAGAGAGTGAGATGCAGAAAGAGAGAGGGAGAGTGTGTGTGTGAGAGAGAGAGATAAGAAGAAAGAGAAGGAAAGAGAAAGAGTGAGAAGGGCAGGTCGGTTTCACCCCATGGTGGCTGGAGAAGCAGGACCCATGTGGAGGGGGAGACAGTGTCCTCTCCACATCCCATCCAGTTGTCTGGTGGGAGGAGAAGGAGGCAGGAAACCAATTAGGGTTGCCGTGGGGGCCGAGAGTGGCACATGTGAGGAGGCAGACGAGAGGAGGACGAGGACGCAGGAAAGAGGACGCAGGAGAGAGTCGAGAGAGAAGTGTCTTTGAGAAGAGGGGGCTTTGATGTAACCTACAGTACACTACAACCAGACACACACACACACACACACACACACACACACA